>CANXYI011349770.1:0-10528 GCA_948208565.1 Hura crepitans | reverse complement strand
AAAAAAAAAAAAAGTAACGAAAAAGAACAATTTTTTAAATGTGAATTTTTTCGGAATGTTAATATTGTAATATGTAAAAGTCTGTTAATGTATATATATAATTAATATTAAGATATGTATCAATTATAATATATATTATTAAGTTATCTCAAATAATTTATAAAAGTATTACGATGATATTATTCAATTCTGTGTTTTGTTTATTATAGAACTTTAAGTATACCTAAATATTTAAGAGTTGAGATATTGTTAGAATTTGATTTCTTATTATTTTAGGTTTCCTCCATTATTTATAGATCTATTTTTGTGTATTTTTTATTTTTAGTTGGCAGCTTCAATAAATCAAGGAACAAGAAAAAACATGCAGTTAGATCGATTTTGTTTCATCGTTCTATTTTATAATATTCCTACGGTATTATACAATATTTCCACAAAACTCTTCAGCTTCAAGCACCGAAATAAATATGCGTCATGTATGAAAGTTGAAGACTAGAAGTGGTCAATACAGAAAGTAAAGATGTCAATGCTGGCCAGGTAAGGTCTTATATTTTGTAGTTCTTGGTTTGAGATCCTGTAGTCCACGTGATTATTATTTCTCACAATATTATCACCTAGCTTTCGGCCATCAACTGACATGGCACCCCTCCATTATCAATTACCATAATCTTATTGCGATGTAGTTATATTTTTTAACGAAAAGAGTGGTTCAAACATGTTTATTATTATTATTATTATTATTATTATTATTATTGACGAAAAGGAAGTTGATTTAAAGAAATAATTAAATGAAAATCCATCAATTAGCAAATTGTATTTGACATTAAAAGAATTATTTAAAATCATATAAAATTGAAGAAATGCAAATGTAGAAATACAAATAGAATTATGGAAATTAGCCTTTTTATTTTTCTATTTTAATAAGTTGCTTTATATGGTTAGAATCTTTATTTTTTTGTTGTTATTATTGTTTAGTATAGAGAATGTACTAATTTGTTTTTTTTTTTAATTATCTTTTATTCTTTTACATTGTAACTATTTTATTCTATAGGATACAAAAATAGAGGCTACTATGTTTGGTGTAACAAAACTTATACCATTATCAATGGTGTGGAGAAAAAAGTTTCACCTAAATGTACAAATGTTAATGATAGAATTGAATTGTCATTTTATCTCTACGCAGTTACTACTGAAAGTAGAACTCTCATCCCAAAAGAAGTTTTGATGTATAATTTTATATCTTTGAATAAGTTGAAAATTGTGCAGATAAACTAAATACGATAGGTACAAAATAATTTTTATTTTTAATTTCTTGATGAATATCCATTAATTCTTATATCAATGTTTTGATGGTTTATATTAATTTTGCAGATATTTTAAGAGTTGTTACTAATGTGAAATCTGCATTTAATTTTAAAAGAGAGAAAGGCCCTTGTAGAAGAAGAGACGTCATTATTACTAATGCAAAGTAAAGTTTTTGAATTTAAATAAAATATTTAAATAATTTTTTGTATTGAATTATTATATTATTTTATGAGTTTAATTGGTACTTATTTTAATTCAATAATCATGTAGATTCGATAAAATATTATTAATCCTATAAGATTACTTAGCTTTTAATGAGGGTGATTTGCTTGAGAAAGAAAATTTAAATTCTAATACTGACAACAATTTCATTTCGAAGAGATTCTCGTTAAGTAGTGAGGAAGAAAAAATGTTGAATTTGATGATAATGGGACAAATGATAGTTTGCAAAGGCATGAACGTTGTATTGTTGGCAAGGTGGTGACTCATAAACCCTTAAATGTAAAGGCGATTTCTAATGCTTTTGCAGTAGCATAGAGGATAAGCAAGGGTTTTAAGATCCAAGAGGTAAGAGATGGGTTGTTCATATGTGAGTTTCATTCAACAAAAGACAAGATAAAGGTTTTGAATGAAAGCCCATCAACTTGTGATCCATGAACAACCATCTGACATAAAACTAGAAGAATGCACTTTTTGGGTACGAATTGGTAATCTACTTTTGGATCGTAGGGATCGTACTTCCATCATAAACATTGGAAAGAAGATTGGCACAATTTTAGCAGTAAAAGAAGAGGAAGTTGAGTCATTTGGTAAATATGTCCGCATTAGGGTGATGGTCAAGGTGGGCGAACCTTTGTTAGGGGGAATAAAGGTGAGAAATAGCAAAGAAGAGATTGTCTAGGTCTATTTTTGATATGAAAAGCTCCCAAATTTCTACTATTGGTGTGGCACAATTGCCCAAACACATGGTGATTGCGAATCAATGCCTGAGGATGTTGAACTAAAAGAATGGCCTTTTAATAAAAAATTGAGAGCTTCACCAACCAAATTTAACTCTTTTTTTCAGAACTTCTCTACTGAATCATTGAATAATATGAAGGAAAATCCCTAAGAAGATATGCCTAGTGGAAAACCAAGTGTTATGTGCCAACTAATTCTAGTGGTGTTTGATGGCATAGGAGAATAGTAAGTTATGAATGAGGATATTAGAAATGTTACTGTGGGGCTTAGTGGAGCAGGGATTAATGATAGCAACAATGAAAGATATCTTAAGAGAAGATGGAAGTAAAAGGAATCCAAAACTCAGGCTTAGTAAGACGGACAGTAAAGGTGAAGAGGAGAAATGGTACTTTTAAAAGTGATTAACATCGAGATTTACAAGCAAATATTGATGCAATAAATCATGGCAAACGTAAATCTCCTATGGCACAAATTGATATGTTCAGTGATAGGGAGGATGAAAAAGTTACAAAGCGAGTTTGTGTTTGTGTTACAGTATAAAAAGTTTCATTAGAGATTGGAATATTGTCGAAGGCTACAATGTAGCCCCATCAATAGCCATAATTTGCCTTAGCTAGAATGTCTAAAGCCTAGGTAATCCTTGGACAGTCTGTACATCGAAGCATCTTGTAAAGATGCAGTACCTAGATATTGCTTTTCTAATGGAAACAAGATTATGTAATAATGAAGTAAAAGGAATAAAAAGAACTTTCGCAACTTATAATTTCGTTGTGGTGAATTCTAATAGAAGATCAAGAGGTGAGTATTATCAATTATTCTAGTCATTGTAGTAATTTTTCAATTAGAGATGATAATGGTGGAGTCGCATGATACGGACTAGGCATTTATTGGTGGGCTAAAGTAATAACAAACACTTAACATAAAAGTTGATCTACAATTTAAAATTACTTCCAAACCTCCCATGGGTGTGCTTTGGGGATTTTAATGAAATATTGTTTACTTATGAGAAAAAAGGAATTAGAATTAGGCAAACTTCTAATATGGAAAGTTTCATAGATATGGTAGATAATTATGGTATAAGAGATCTTAATTATGTTGGAATGGATTTTACTTGGTTTAATGGAAGAAAAGGGAATGAATGTATTAAAGAGCATTTAGATAGATTTCTTAGTAATAAGGTTTAGGAATACCTCTTCCCATTTAGTTTGATCGCTCACTTGTCGCATATTGCATCAAACCATAACCGATTAATAGTGTGGGAAGAAAAGTAGATAGTAGAAAAAGGAGAAGGATATTTCGATTTGAATCGATGTGGCTATAGGATGTCAATTGTGAAGAGGTGGTTAAAAAGGGATGGCAATACAATGAAGGTGCTTATGACTCTTGCTTGATTTAGCAAAAAATTAAAGACTGCTCTCTAGAGCTCTAGAGATGAAATAAGGAAAGTTTTGGGCATGTGCAAAAAACTTTAAAACTTCTCTATGTAGAATTGGAATAAGTTCAACATAAAGGTGAAGATGAAAGGGATCGAGACAGGAAAAAAGTTATCTAGTAGCATATTGATGAATGTTTGATTTGGGAGGAGCTACTATGAAAACAATGATCAAGGGCTATATGGCTTATAGAGGGAGACAGAAACTCTAAATTCTTTCATACAACAGCAATTAATAGGAAGAGAACAAACAATATAGGAAAGCTAAAAGATCAATCTCGGATTTGGAAGGAAGGTGATGAAGAGGTGTCTTAAGTTGTTATGGATTATTTTTCAACTTTATTTACTAACTCAATCCCATATGATTTCTCAGAAGTCTTAGAGGCCATAGATTATGCTTTACCAATTGAATCTATTTAGAAATTATCCCTTCTCTATACAAAAAATGAAATTATAGTAGCTTTTAAACAGATGCATCCTTGCAAAACCCCTGGTCCTGATGATATGTCTACACTATTCTTTCAATCCTTTTGGCATATTATAGGCACTGATGTTATTGATTGTGTTATAGGATTCCTAAATTCCTCTGTGATGCCTGAAAAGATTAACCATACTTTTATCACCTTGATCCCAAAGGTCAAAAATCCTTCTCATATGAAAGAGTTTCGTCCCATAAGCCTTTGCAATGTCATTTACAAAATTATATCCAACGTGCTGGCAAGCAGGTTGAAAGTGTCCTCAGTAATATTATTCATCATTCTCAATTAGCCTTCATTCCTGTAAGATTCATCACTGATAATGCTATTGTAGCCTTTGAAATTTTTCAATCCATGAAGAATTGCATCAAAGGTAAGAAAGGGTTTTTAGCTTTAAAACTAAATATGAGAAAAGCTTATGATAGGGTTAAATGGGAATTCATTTAGGTTGTTATTGAGAAGATGAATTTTTCACCACATTTTGTTAAGTTAATCATGACTTGCTTAACCATGGTTTCCTTTTCTTTCATCATTAATGGGCAATCTAAAAGTTTTTTAAAATTAAATAGGGGTTTTCATCAAGGTGATCCCATCTCACCTTATCTTTTTTTTTATCTATGCAAAAGGTATTTCAGCAATGATCAGGAAAGCTAAATTGAGTAGGTCAATTCATTATGTCAAAGCTTCTTTAAATAGCCCTGCTATTTCTCACCTATTCTTTGTTGATGGTAGTATTCTTTTTATTAAAGCTAATGAGGTTGAATGCTTAATGGTGAAATCCATATTATAGCATTGTGAGAGAATGTTAGGCCAGATTATTAATTTTGAGAAGTTTGAGATTTCTTTTAGCTCTATAGTGCCTATGGATATGAGGGAAAGGATTTGAGGTGTTTTTCAAGTTCGGGAAGTTAGACAACATTCTAAATATTTAGGGCTTCTAGTGATCTTTGGTAGATCAAAGAAGCAAATTCTCCCTTACATTAAAGATGATATTTGGAAAAAGATGAAAGTTTAGAAAGAAAGGCTAATATTGGTTGCAA
This sequence comes from Hura crepitans, assembly GCA_948208565.1. Classification (NCBI taxonomy): domain Eukaryota; kingdom Viridiplantae; phylum Streptophyta; class Magnoliopsida; order Malpighiales; family Euphorbiaceae; genus Hura; species Hura crepitans. The sequence goes on along the minus strand of CANXYI011349770.1, from coordinate 5,318 downwards.
GGAAGGAAGTTCTCATAAAAGCTATTGCTCAGGCAATTCCTCAATATATAACAAGTTGTTTCCTTTTGCAATCTCCTTTTGTGATGAGCTTGAACTATTATTGAGCAAAATTTAGTGGGGTGATTCTAATGGTTGCCAGAAACTACATTAGGCTAAATAGGTTAACTTGTGTCATTCTAAGAAAGAAGGAGGATTGGGTTTTCGACGTCCGTTGTGTTTCAATCAAACATTGCTGATGAAACACTTATAAAGGATAATGTTTTTTCTTGATTCTCTCTGTGTTCGCATCTTGAAGGCAAAGTATTTTGAATAGATAGATGTTTTTTATGTGTCTATAGGATATCAGCTAAGTTATTTTTTGAGGGCTATTATTTCAATGCTCCTCATTTTAAGAATGGAATCTGCTAGAGAGTGGGCAATGGACATTCTATTAATATCTAGAAAGATAACTAGCTAGTGGATTAGAATTGCTTAAAGCCTTTGATCCATAAAATTCTACCAAGAAATGTTCTAGTTAAGTGCCTCATTGATGAGAATAAAAAATCTTGGAAAGTTTAAATAGTAAAAGAAGTTTTGTTGCCTTTTAAAGCAGATACTATCTATCGATTGCCACTGAGTTGGAGATTACCTAAGGATTCCAGATTCTAGGTCTTATCTAAGGATGGTCGTTATTCGATGAAATCTGGGTATTACGTTGCAATGAAATGGCATAATTCTTATCAAGATAATGCTTTTTCTTCTACTAATAGTAGTGATTTATGGTCGCTTGTCTAGAATGTTAAGGTAGCTCTTAAAATTAATCACTTTTTTATGGCACCTTGCCAAGGGTTTACTCCTATGTTCAGAAACTTTGTGTAGAAAAAAGATAGGTGGGATTAATCTTTGTGCGGTATGTGGATTGGTAGATGAATCCCTAATACATATCTTTAGAGACTGTTGTTTTCCTCAAGAATTTTGGGAAAGATCATCCATTGAAATGATTATTATTAACTTTCAATCCAATAAGACAAGGGATTGGTTATTATAGCTTAAAAATAATTTAGATTATCAGCAATTAAAGAAGTTTGTAGTCTTTGCATGACTTCTCTAGTTTAATAGAAATGTGTCTAGTCATGAAGGAAGGAGCTTTGATATAAATGATTTCTTGATTATAGTGGCTAACCATTTGAATTATTCTATTTGTGATTTTCAATGCAAGGAAACTACCTACTTTCCTTAAAATAGTTGGGTCCCTTGGGAAAAAGAGTGGTATAAAACAAATACGGATGCAACATTCCATTTGGATAAAAGCAACTCAGAGGGTTATTATTCAAAATTTCAAGGGGAAAGTCATGCTCTCTATAGGTAGAAAACCCATATATGCTTGGAATGTAGAAAGTGATAAACTCTCTACTATGTTACTTAGTCTCTCAGTTACACTTGATAGTGGCTTCCGTAAAATTATAATTGAGTCATATGCGAAGTATATTATTGATTTGCTACAGTCTCAATGTTCACACAGATGGTATTAAACTGTTGGTAGTAGATGTTCTAGAGCTCTCAAAATGCTTTGACTATGTCAAATTCTCATTTGTTAAAAGAGAAGGAAATCAAGTGGCCTATTTCTTGAATCTGATACTATTGTTGTTGAGGATGTTCCTTAATGCATTTAGCCTTTTGTTTTTGCTAATGTAAACTCTGTTGTTGCTTCTTAATAAATTGGTCTTGCAATAAAAAAAAAGATGTTAAAGTAAGTACGTAGAGTTTGTATCAAATATATTATTAATGATATATATCAAGTATGTACAAATTTACTTGAAAGCTATTATATTATTGAATATGTTGAACACTATTCAATTTTTACTATTTCGTTATTGTTGCTGTTGTTATTATTATTATTATTAATAAAGTATCATTAAAGAAAGATTATGTTTATTACTTCTCATCACAAGTTTATATTTACTATTTTTTATTTTGAAAGTTAAAATGTTGTTTCAAGGCTGTAATAGTGGAAATTTTAAACAAAAATGAACTATGCAAAGATTACAAAAATAGTGTTGTTTATATTAATAGTAATGCAACATGCTATAACTATAATGAGACAAATATTAGTTACATTCCTACATATACATTTAAATATAGTTATATATGTCCGACTTTTTTTATGTTATACATAAAAACATGTAACACGCCTCCCTCGACCCGATAGGTAGATCTGAATAAGGGATGCCACATTGTGACACCTCCTACCCAAACTATTACCAGTCCAAACAAGAGATGACACAAAACCAACTTATCTTAACCTTATCATTATCTTTTTAAAACCCTTTAGTGTGTGGGACACCTCTTACCCAAATTGTTACCAGTCTAAATAAGAGATGATATGAAACCAACTTATCTTAACCTTATCATTATCTTCTTAAAACCCTTTAGTATGAAAGCCACACATTATCTTAACTGTCTTATATCAATAAAATTTTGGCAGCATAATGGCTATATGATAACATATCTCAAAATAAAACCTCTAAAAAATAACACTTCTATAACATCTCAATCATCAACCAACCACATGGACCCTTCTGGTCCTCATCTCAACTCAATCTCCCAAACAAACATATTATATCATATCACACAATCTCATTCACACACATGCATACCATAAAACATAACCTGTATAATATGTTTACATCCCAACATATTATAACATAAAACATATCATCATACTCTAGTCCTAACATGCTTACATATGAGTGCCAACTACTAATAATAGTACATCGCACTATGTAACCAAAATATACCAAAACACTTGATAAAATCTCTTTGGTACTGCTACTATTGAGGTTGTTTATCTACTACCGATGCATCAAAAACATGATGTGCTAATAAAATGTGCTTACACAAGTATGCACACAAATGCACATTAATCATACATTGTCATGCAGTTATGACATACCAATATACCAATTGCACACACATTATGATGCATAATATTTACTTGTATATACTTGTCACATTACCTTATTCCAAACATATTATATGCTTATTAATTTTATGTATATTCAGTCCTTTATTCATCTTTTAATGCACACAATTTCAATTTTTTAATCAACCAATTGATTAGTGAATTGCTTAGCCCATATCTAACAGACATGAATCCTAATATTGGACATCGGGATCATGGTGTGCAATGGTCCACATTTTGAACCTAATGGCTACTCCACTAGCATAACGGGTTATCTATAACTATGTAGTGATCCTGATGAACCTCCACTATGGCTGCACCCACATAGATATATGTGCAGTGGTTTTAATGGACCTTTTCACAACTGCACTTGTTAAACAATCATAATATGTCAATGTATAATGGATTATGACAATGTATGATATATGTATGTGCAGTGGCCCAAATGGACCTAATGGCAGTTGCACCCACATAAAAATAATACCAAATATCTAGTAGCTACAAATTCTCTAGTTGATCGGTCAACCTATCCAGTAGGTTGTCTAACACATATGGGTTTCGACACTTTCTGTTATACTGTTTTATATTACATGTTCTTATTGCTTGACACATAATCATATTCATGCCTTTCTTTACCTAATTGACACCATTGTGTTCCATACGAAATTCTCATTTGAGGATATGTATGCCACAATCATAACTAACATTTCAATTATAAGCACATTACAACTTATGTTACATTACATCTTATACGTAACATATATGTACACACAATGCAAAGCACACATACATACTCCTAATGTATCACATTTCCAACATAATGCATTATTATTTATCAAACATTATTCAAACATGATTAATTATCCAAATGGAGCACATTTATACATAATTTACACATAATATCCAAAATTACCATTTTGCCTTTTTATTACATATCATACTACCAAATGCACAACTTACCCATACTCAAATTTTATCATCATTTAACCACTATTTTCCCTTAATAAACATATTTTAGACCTTATAATACCTTTAAAATAATTTTAAGACAAATTAAACCATTAAAACTACAACTTCTATAATAGGTTTCTAAACTAAAAATGCACAAACAAATTATGTGTACACATATTTTACCAAATAAACTTACAAAGTTATTTTTCGGTGTCCCGAATACCACTTTACTACTTCTCTTTACCTTTGGAAAGCCTCTCTCCTTCTTTCTCTAAGTTCCATAATAAGTATTTAATTAGAAAAATTCATAGAAAATTATACACAAATCAAAACTCAAAAATAACTTTGTATCATAATTTCGAGCACTTGTAATATCATATAAAAATATTACAATCCCAAAAATATGCTTACCTTCTCTTTTTAGTTTTCAAAACCCTAACTTCAAATATCCTCTTTTCCCATAAAATCTCCATTTTCTCAAGAAATAAATAGGAGAATAGGAAACTAGACATGACGAGGAGCGTTTTGAGTATAATATTTGGGGGTTTTGAGTTGATTTTTGGTGGAAGTTGAAAGAAAAATAAGGGAGGCTTTTCTTTGAGGATGGCATTGGCCACACCAAGAAAAGGAAGAAGATGAATTGGTTATCATGTGTGTTGAGTCAATATGAGCTCACTTATTTTATATTAAATACATGGACGGCCATGATTTGATCAAACAACGATCTAATAGCTAGTATTTTTTTTAGTTTTCTTTAAATCTTTAAAAATTTATTCTTAAACTTTTTATTCACCAAAATTACTTCTTAAAACACCAAAAATTATAGAATTTCACAATTAAGGGCCTTCTCAAAGCTTGTGCCAAAAAGACAAAAGAAACACACTTAATTCTTCAATCACGTAAATAAAAAATTCAATAAAAATATTTATCGATATCAGAAAATTATAATTCCTTCCCTATTGGACTAATTAGAATTTTTTACCTTCAACATGTGCTATTTTCAAGTCAATCTGGGCACATTCCAACCTTTTTATATCACAGCCCAAACTAAGGCCGTATTCCAACCTCAAAAATTATGACAATTTGCAAACGACCTCGGAATCCAAAAATTCTTTCACTAGTGGACTCAGTGGAATTTTTGAGCTTCAAGGTCCACTATTTTTGGGTCTGTCCGAGCACATCCCGAGTCAATCTCGGCCCGTAAAATTTTTATTGCACCGAAGGGTAACTTACAATCCAAAATGAGTTGCTGGTTTTACTAAATTTTTAAATTTTGCTCTTTTCATCATATTAAAGCCCCTTAAAGTTTCACGACCAGTGTCACTACCTCGATTTACGTGCAAGTGACCCGATACCCTAAGCACACTTCTCGAACCCAGTGACACTATTCACAAAGCCTCGAAGCATAAGTGTTACAATTTATTAT
>CANXYI011349667.1:0-10000 GCA_948208565.1 Hura crepitans | reverse complement strand
ATATGTGTGTGTGAGCATATTTTAACAAATACACCATTAAGTTTATTCTTAGCACATCATGTTTTCCAATGCATAGGTTATAGATAGATATAGCTTTAACCCAGCTTCAGCGTAGCAATGTAGCAAAGACAACTATAGCTCTTGGTATATTTTTATATCTTTAGTGTGATATATATAAGACTAGTTGGCACTCATATGTAAATATATAGGGTACGAGTCTAGTTTAGTCATGTGTATGTATAGCATATTAGAGTATACTGTTTATGTAAATTAAATAAACAAATAACAGAGGTGTGAAATCGATATGTGATGTATGCTTGATGTAATGTGATATTGAGATTATGGTGTATGTTGTGATTGTGATATGACTGATGGCATTATGTGTTGATTGATTAGATGAGTTAAGGTTGTGAATGCTATAGAAGTGTTATTTTCTATAGGTTTATTTTAAGACATTACACCAAGTAGCCATTATGTCGACATATTTTCGTCAAAATGGAAAAGTAATTGTAGATGCCCTACCTTTTGGGCCTATGATGATAACTAGAGATAGGCTTAAGCAACAAAGAAAGAAACCTAAAACCTTGGTCTATACGGACCATCTAGGTGCAAGTTTGCTTAGACTTGAGGCTATGAGGTCCACACTAACCAATATAAACCCAGCCTAGGAAAATAGAGCCTACCGCCTATGGTCCATTTAGATGACCCAAAGCTTATGTTCATATGGATTAAAATAGGCTTAGCCTAGAATAAGGCTAGGGCCTACAATCCACCAAGATAAACCAAAGCCCTAGTTTACACAGACTTAGCAACCCTGACCATGGTCTAAACAGACTTGTCACTGAAAAGCTTTTTGAAGCTTAATCTTCCTATTTAGACTCTAATACCTAATCTTATTAGGACTATTTCTCTTTTAGATGGGAGAATAGCCCACACAACCTATAAATACATTATCTAAGGTTAGAGTTAGGAGATTGGAATCGAAGAATTAAAACTCATAATTCCAAGAGTCTAAGGCATAGACTCTAAAGTAGGATTTGCTCTACTAGTCCTAAGCCCACACTAAAATAATCTTTCTTTCTAAACCCAACCATTATCTTCTTGCTTAGTGCTAATTATAAGATAAGATCTGAGGCTTATTTTGTTTAACATCTTTATTCATTCATTCATATTACTTTTGTAACCGAGGATCTCTTAGGATTAATCGACATGTGAGGTTGCTTTATGTAATCCCTACGTTGAATATAGGAATAAGTTATGGTTTTAAACTATTTTCTCAAGGTTAACTGCTTATTAAAAGAATGTAATCATTCTCGAATTGACATCTAAATCATATGGACTTATTCTAATGCATGAGAAGGTCCATACGGACTTATATTTAAATATGTGTATAGTATGAGGTCCGTATGGAATGTTGTTCAATAATAGTCTTATGGTTACCTTATGTGCTATATGTTGATATGTTCTAATGTATGATATTGATCTATATTTATGCCTTTGTAATGTCATCATTTTGTTCCTTCATGTACATATCATTGATATTTTGAAACTAATATGTGGTTACACAGATTCCCTTTCACGAGGAGTATAGTCTGCACAGATATATGTCTTAAGAATATGTGTTCCATGTGTGGTCTACACAAACTCTCTTTCATAAGGAGTGTAGTCTGCATGGATATATGTGTTATGTATGTATATTCCATGCCTTTTCACGAGGAGTGTGGTTTGTTTGGACACAAGTTCTGAAATATAGTTGTCATAAATATCATTGTGTTGAATTTATGTTCTCCTTTGCATGATTAATTTGTCATCCTCCTATTCATAATAACTATTTAGGTATATCCCATGATCATTTATATTTGCATGTAAATTTATTACACATATTGCTATCATTCTATTTGCTGCTATTATTAGGTCTTTATGGACCCCTATTTGTGTTACTAATCTTTTTCCCTTGAGTTGTGTAAGATTGACCATTCCTACTGGATATGAGATCTGGATGAACATATCTTTTATGACATCTTGTAGACCATACGTACATACACTGAGGGTTATAAAAAGTCTTCACAGACTTACTGACGTAAAGATGGGACCAATAGCTTATTCTTTATTTGTTTATTTAGTTTTGTACCTTTTATTTCTTTTATTTATTTTAGGGTTGTAATAAGTAGTTTAACAACTTATTTTACACATAAAAAGCCTAACCTCACATTAATGATTTTCTATCTAATTAATTGGTGTTTTCTTAACAAAATGATTTTGAGTTTTCCTTAATAAATGTCATATGAAAAATGTATTTTAACAAAAAGCCAATCTCCTAAAGATAGAAGTTAGGCAATTATTTTCAATTCATTTGGAATTATGGGTAGTTATCAGGTCAAATATCCATTAATAAATGACCTAACTTATGGATGCTTAATTTACATTTATGCATTATAGTACATCTTAAATGTTGTAACTTATTTTCTTTATGTGAAAAAGTTACATGTATGCTTTAATTAAGAGTGTTTCTTTGCATGATACGGGATTGGTAAATATTAAAATATAAAGGAAGGTATATTATTAGGGCATAAATAAGATCAGACTCCAAACCCTTTTTGGGCAATAGATTAGTGGTCCTAGTGTAAAGCCAAATGGCGACTCTAAACACTAACTGCCTTGTTCCCAGTAAAAAATGAAAATCTATAGTGGCGACTCTATTAGATACTGAGAATTGAATCCGAAAGTGACCAAATAATATACCTTCTAATATTCAAATTTTTATCAATCCCATGAATTTCATCATATATAAATTGTGTCCCTTTTACCTTGGATGGTGTTATGAACCATGAACCTATTTTTCATTCAAGAATGGGGAATCACTAGCATGTCTATCAATCATAAGCCTTGTACCTGTACGTATATGAAATAGTGAACTAACCAGTCACTATTATCCTTAATTATAAAGACCTATTAGGAGTGACCCCAATTATGAGAGCCATTAAAGCCTTTTTAGACCAAACCATAAAGCCTATGTAGTTAAGCTTAGCAACTCCTCTTAGGTTGTATGACTCTAAAAGTTTTCCAATTGCATTCATATAACTATGTTGGCCTATTACATTTAACCTTATTTGAAGTGGGGCTAAGCCCATTATGCCATTTGTCTAGAATAGACCTAACCTAATTTTACCTCAAAAAAACTTATATGCTTTAGGCTATTATTCTTTTATACACTTTAAATATGACAGCTTATTAGGCCTAATTAAGCCTATAATCGAACTTGGACATCTCCCGTTAACTTTTAGGTAACCATGCCTTGGAAAGAACGACTTGAATATTGGTTTTTCTCCATCATACATAGTGGAAAAATTAAAATTTTGAGAGAAACCAACAATGATAATGGACCTAGATAACTTAAAATTCATCCTAAGCATTAAATCTAGCAACATTTCATGATTTACCAGAGAAGGATGATAGTGGATTCCTTCTATAAGCTCTTCTCACCGGATTGTTGCAAAGCACAATGATCCCTTTTAAAGAACACCTCTAAGATAATCCATATAAGAATTTTTTAGAAGAGATCAACTTGTCATCCTAGGTGCTAGTAGGAATTACAAGTGATAAAAGAAGAAGAAGAAGAAAAACGTGTGTGTTTAATTGTTTTATATGAAAATTCTATAGTTGAATGTATCCTCTTGGTCGCTATTGCAATAAGGATTATTTATATCATAAATAACCCTATTTAGATTAGATTTTAACACTTAAAATCTATCCTTTGTCAGATCAGAATGGACCCTTCAATTGGGCCCCTTCTCGTCCCATGCACATAATCCTTTTAATAGGCTGATATGCAATCTACTTTAGCCCCACTTTCATGAATCCTATGTGGCAATCCTTAGCCCCATTTTGGATTAATAATTACTCTGATTTAAGGCTTTTTAAATATTTTAAAAGCCCATAAAAAATTAGATGCAAGAATAATTAAACATTAGACTCAATAAGGCCTATGTCGAAAAACATTGATTTTCTAAAAACCCTTATTTTTTGGACTTTTCATTTGCAAGTGGGCCCTAAGCCTATTTGCTCATTTTTTTCTTCTTAATTCATCTTCCAATGATATCTTATACCATTAGAACTTTTAATCTCATTAAATCTTCCTCAAACTCCTTTTATGTATATAACCCTATAGGTTTTCAAAACAACTTGGCAGTACACAGTGAATTAGAGTCTTAGTCCAACTAGGACTCTATAGATTTAATCTTATTGAATCAATATCAATTCACTAATTGATATATCAGTTGTATACAAGTAAAGAGAGGGATCTAGCCATGCATCATGACTATCTAAGTGCTAAAAAGTCTAGCGGTTTTTTTTAACCCTTCTATATACAGTTATGGTGCTATAAAATCCTTTCACCATCTTTTACCTCATCTAGTTTTGAGTATGGATTTATGTCAACTCATAGCTTAACTAAGTATGTCTAATTAAGCCTTAAACATATTATTCTGATAATTTCACCTTTATTTCCAAAATGCCCTTAGTGAACCCCATTCACACATGGCACTTTGCTTTAGCTAGAGAGTCTTGAATATAAGTTACTCATCAAAACTGTAAGATAAACTCCCCACTATAATCTAGGGTGGTGAATCTTTTGTTGATTACTACCCTATCTTCAAATATATTATAACATACCCAAGCACCTCACTTTGTATACTTCTTGTTCAAAATAAATGTTTTAGAGTTAAAGTATGTCACTCTATATTTAAGATAGTTAGTGATCTCAAGTCTAAGGATGCTTGCACCACTAATATGATGAGATACTTTCACTGACATAGATTAAGTATCCATGTGAAGATCTCATGGCAGGTCTTCGATGTACTTACTTCCCAAGTAAGCATCCATATGTTAACTCCAACCATCTCTATGCTTACAGCTTGTGAGAACTACTGCTTAATCTAATTAAGAAGTATAACATGTGCTGATCTTTTTGCACTATGATCAAGGATATTTAGGTGTATCACATTTGCATACAATAAGAATCTCACATCATGATTTTCCTCTACAGTGTGATTATATAATGGGGACTTTGTAACATGGTTTAAGACATTGAAAACAATTATAAGTAATCTATAAAAGTACCATGATATAAAAAGAAATGCCTTATAGTACAATTTCACATGGTTTAAATACATGAATACTACCTTAGTACATGAGCTCCAAGGCATACTTCTAACATTGACCTCATGTGTGGGAGAAATAGGGTTGGAAGGCTTATTGCTTGCATTGGTCTATGCTATATCATATACACACCATGAATCACATAAGTCATCAATATATTGCTTATGCATCACATTCTAACCCCTTGTTTTATAGCCATCATTAATCCCTCATTCACAACTCAGTGTAGGAGGGTAGACAAATGCCTTTACAGAACTAACAATCAAGCACTTAACCTACCTAGGGAAGTAACAACTTGACTATATGTGTGGGAGTAATAAGTTTGGATTGTTTCTTGCTTGTGTTTGCCATTGTGCACCCCCAACATGTATTCTTATGGTTTTTATGTACATATTCATAACCTTTTAAAACTACACCTATAAACTTCATATCTTCCTTGCTTTATGAAAACTTACACCTTGTATAAATGTGCCATATAGTCTCTATATTCCATGCAAACATACATGTAACACCCTGGGTCATATGTATTGTAAACACACTTTATATAGGTTTTGGTATATCTCACACTAGCACATTTTATGCATTCTTAGAACTCTCTATGTCTTGCAACCTGACCTATGTTATAACTATCCATATAATCATACCATACATGACTATACTTTACCATAGGCATATAAAATAGATTCTTATAGCTTCATGTATCTTGTAAAAATATATCTCAATATGTATCATGTATATACCTAGACCTATGCATACATTTTTATTTGTATCTTCATATGTATCGGTGCACTGAGAATCAAGCATACATATAATTTTACATGTGTCTTCATCTTACATACATCTTTTAAGTGTAAAGAATCCCATGAAAACATATACTAGCATATGTTGCATGTAATATAGGTATCAAACTAGCATACCTAGCATTTTAAGCATAGTGTACAAACATCAATCATCCTCCAACATGGTATTTGTATATACACCTTTATGCCCTTTAAAGGATGCATCATTCATTAGGAAGATTCCAATAAAAGCATCCATATATCTACACATCACAACAATCCTAACCCACCACTGTACCTAGTGCTGGTATAACATGATCTCATCCTTAGAAACCTTACCTATCCATTCACAACTTATATATAAATCCAGGCATTATAAGGCTTAAACCATACAATATTATCTATGCACTTGGTAGAGATAGTTCATATCATCTTTATAAACTTACATCTAATCCCACCTCATGCATCATTACCTTATAAAGATACATCATATAGGCTCTTAGAATCATATATAGACATCACACATCGGCCTTCATTCATGTATCAACCAAACTCATATATGCACAAATATGCATCTTACATCATGAACCATTTTATATATGTATACAATACCTCACTTTCATGCATACCACTTAGGCTTAGTCATAAATCATTCATCCATATATATATATATATTACCATTCAACTAGTATCACCTCACCTAACATAAGTGTCACATGCATTCATTCATTTAATATGAGAACCTTATCCACTTTTCATTCCCTCTATATCATAATTAGGGTACACCATAAATAGCATCACAATGTTTGAAATATGCATCGTATCACATTAACCATGTATTATGCTAACTATAGTGATTATCCTTCACTATAGCTCTTCTAAAGAAGTAATTCTATCTTCCCTTTTTAAAAAGGTGCCCCGGCCTCTAGAGATAGCACAGGATGGCAAAGACTTATAGAGCATTAAAGCAATCATCAAGGAAGCTATGGCTTTAGAAATAGAGAATATTAGAGCCATGATTCGAGAAAAGTTTGCAAATTAAAGACCATTAAGAGGGTAAACAATGACCATAAAACCAGGCCTAGTTGCTTGCCTTGAAAATTTGCCAAGTTTGATAAGCCTTTATCATCAACATTCAAAAAATTAAGGAATTAAAACCTTCTTCATCCATCAACACTAGAGCCACCAACTAGACCATTACCAGCTAAACATAGGGACAACCTATGTTATGCCTATCATTAAAGGATTGGTCACCTTACTGATAAGTGTAAAAATCTTCATCGTGCCATCCAACACCTCATTGGTCTTGGTATGATACCTAATCCTGAGAATTGCCCCTTACAAAAATGTCCAACCATTCCTTAGTTCTTTGAAGAGTAGGGTTCTCTAGCATAAAATTATGGTCAGCCTTCTTAAGGAACTAATGATGTCTTTTAACAAGATCTAGCCTACCAAGGATATGGGAGGTTCTAATGATAATTAGGATACTAGCATTTTTTCTTGGCTTCTTTTGTTATAAATAATTACTAAGGATTAATAAAACATTATTTTATCTTTATTCACCTTATCCATTGCACAATATGGTACTCTTGAAAGTGAGTTAAGAGATTTCAAAAACAAATAAAACAAAAAAAAAGAAAAAAAAGGAACAAACATGACAAGCTTAGTCCACATGTATCACAAATAATGCATGGTTCTCTTAAGAATGGCTCACCACTGCTGCATGTAACTCTAAAGCTCAAGACTTGATCTTTCCTTGTAAGGCATGAAAAATATCCTTGAATGTGAGATGAAAGATAAAAAGAAAATAATAAACTGGCGGTAATTAAACCTAAATGAATGTTTTCTTTAATCTTAAAAGAGGTAAAAGTTCATTAGGCTCTAAAAGATTAAAGCACCAAATTCATTTTGTATAATCCAAATCTAAAAGCTCATAAGGACCATTCTAAAAAACAAACATTTTCAATTATTACTCATATAAAAATCCAAAGGTCAAAGAGCTCTAAAATGTCAAAACTTCAAAGCCTACAAAATCAAAAGGATTTATATTAAGCCTTAAATAACTGAGCATTATTCTTTCAATCATGGTTGCCCTAATCTAAAAAAAAAAGTTTTCTAATTCCCACTAAGCCTATCAACAAAGATCGTAAGCATAGGCAAAAATTAGGAAAATTGAGAGAAAATATTTAGTCAGAAAATCTTCGAACTGGCTAATAATAGTGATATCATCAATGTAGTACTCAAATGTTAAAAGCAAAAGGATTCAAAACACTAGGGGGCACGAAGCTTGCCACCTACATCAAGCTTATTGAAAAGCTCTATCAACCTTTAATGATGTGAGCTTCAAGACATATCACTCTAGATTTGTAATCTGTGAAAGTTTATAAGCTTTAAAACATATCAACCATTCCAAAGGATGCAAGTCTAGAGCCAACATGATAAACTTCAAACCATTCCAAAAATTCCAAGTCTAGATCGAATTAATAGAAGATAACATGATCATGTCCTTAGCTTTAATAAAATATAGATAAGCTAAGTTGAAAAAAAAAACCTTGCTAGACTAAAAACCCACAAAGGGTAGTTTACACAACAATTAAAGGTAGAGAGAAAATATTTAGTTAGAAATTCTTCGGACCAGCTAATAACAAGTATACTGTACTATGTAATCACATGTTTTATCACTTACTCATCATTCATTCTTTAGCTATACATGCTTAAATGCTCCCCATAGTGAGTTGACATTTTGCCTAAACCTTTGCCTCATTACCACTATGGTATATTCCACTTAACCTTCATCAAGCCTTTCACTCATCACTTTAACTCAACTTACTTCCCTATACCTTTCCTAACCTTTTCATCACCCTAACTTGACCTATTTCCTCATAAGACATCTCCTTCAGCCTATCACTTCACACCTTTAAACCAAATTTTCCTATGATGAGTTTTACAAGAGAGTGGTCTCAATAATAAAACATGCACTAGCTTATGCATTTAGACATATAATCATCCATATATTCATTTAAGAAATATATATTCATTCACATTCTAGGAAAAGATACATACTTCATATGAAAATATGCATTCATTCACTACTTTAGGAAAAGAAATCCATCTTACAGTTGGCTATACATGCATTTAACATCTAAATTCCTTATTCATTTTAGGAAAAAGTCAAGCACAAACACATGCATCACTATAATCATCTGAAATATATTATTCATTAGACTGTAGATTGCATGCCTAATCACATCCCTCTATTTAGAAACTACAAGTATATCATTCAATTCATTCACTCATATTTGCATATCACCCACATTCATCGATCACAAAATCTAATAGTCACCTGAAGGATGTTAGGTATAAAACATTCATGCATCAACATATTCACCCCTTTCATGCTAAACATTTTTTTTAACATCTAAACATGCATGTGGCTATATAGGCATGCATGCACAAGTAACCTCAGATACATATAATACGTACTCATTCATCATTCAAAGCAATGGTCATTCATCATTTCATTACAATGAATCAAGTGTATGCATGTCCATAAGCATCTATCCATCTGTATGAATTGGGTTTGCATAGACTACGAGGTAAACAAGATTGATGTCAAAGTCTGTATGGACATAATCAAGCAACATCAAGGTACACACCAATAAGGTCCACATAGACATTCACTAGGATGGCTTTCTATCTACACTAACCATATACAAGACCACTTGACACCAAGTTTGTACAGAATACATGTAATGCCCCAAAAATCTCGACATTTATGAATAGTACTTTTCTAGGATGAATAGTGTTCTCCAGACTCGGGATACACTAAAGTCATTGGATAAAAGTATTAATCATAAAATAATTTTGGAAAAGTTTGAGATCAATTGAAAGTTATTAGAGTAGTTAAAAAAGCTAAGAAAGTTTTACAGCAGTGTCTTGAGAATAATAACCAAGGCAAAGCTAAACCATAAATTAATTTCAAAGTTGATTAGAAAATTAAAAAACTTATACAACCTAATACATAAAAATTATAACGAGTCTAATGGCACTAAAATTGGAATTTT
>CANXYI011349602.1:0-10527 GCA_948208565.1 Hura crepitans | reverse complement strand
AATCCCCTTTTGGTGTGCCAAAGCTGCCTTATCCCTGATTCTGTAAAGGTTTACCATAGGCTCTTATTTAAACTATCGGATTGCCTTGTATTGAGTTATTTTACTATCGTACTAACATATACTATACATAAACATTGTTCGTGCATTAAGCTTACAAGATCTAATATGGTGAGCTGCCTTTCCTATTTTCAAAGAACTTAAGGCTATATCTCAAGATTTATATGCATAGTTGAGTTTCTAATTCATCATTATGACACTAAACTTATGTTATGCATTCCATTATGCCTTTATAGTTGTGTGCGTGTATATACATACATACATACATATATATATAAATACTCTAGTAATGTATTATGCTAAGACGTTGTATTTCATTTTATCATCATCCTGTCTATGCTCGAGTCATGATATATACCCATACTATACCATCATAACTATTTAAAGGAATCAACATAGGAATTGTCATGTCAAGCATACATTACTAAATTGAATCACACTTTTCATGTAAGAAGTTAAGCCTACTTACCTATTCCCTAAGTAGAACTAGTGTTCTGAGAACAAGGAAGTACACTACAAACAAACTGATCAAATTTAGTTAGAAAATTTAGGTTAAAACTAAAGTTCACTCCATTCCAGTTAAATATGATACATATATGACATCTAAGTTTTACTTCATTCAATAAATATTTAAATTATATTCTTAATTCCTCATGCATAGCCCAAAAATATTATCTACTCATTGTAAACCTTATATTTCTTTATTTCTATCCATAACACTAACTGTTCAGTTATACTATCACATAATATTTGTTAAGGTTTCTGTATTATGTAACTTCTAGCTTTATTTTCTTTTTGGTACCCTGGTGTTTTAGAGCTATAAGGCTTAAACTATATATAACTAGCATGAATATGTAACCTATGCCTAAGCATTTAAGTGGGTGGACATGATTATTATATTTTTGTGGTTGCACTTATAGGAGTTTATTACATCTAATTGAGATTAGAGATATTAATTATATGAGTTAACTTTATTTGCATTGCTCTAAAATATTAATCTATCCCCTAGAATTAAGAGGTAAAGAGGTACATACCTTCTTGCTGAACAAAAATAATAGTCTCAAAATGGAATTAGCAAAATGAACATATTAGTTAAACTGGTTATATAAACTTTTACGGGTACCCTTATCCCTATCTATATTCTAAAAACTTTTGTGCTTAAAAGTTGTTGGTCTAACACTAGCAGATTTACTCATAATACCCAAGTATGTAATCAACCTAATATTTATCAACCCAGTCCCAGCTAATTATATATAATTATCATACTTGTCATTTGATTGCTATCTTTGTATCTATAATTTCCTACATCCTTAGCTGCCATAACATGTTGCCTTCCTATACCTATATTAGTTCCCCTATAACTGCACATTTGCTAAAATAGTTGATCACTTTATTAATCCATTTCTTCATTTCTTATAATATAACTACTATAACTAAACTATGCCATTTGATTACTTCAAGCATGCCGAAAAATGCCCCTCTACTACTCTAGTTTGGAGTTAAATCTATACTTTCAGCTTACATTTCTTTACTATACATATAACCTAGCAAAAGTCCTTACTCTATATTTGATATTCCCTTATTCTTTCCTACAAAGTGCAATTATCTTTCCATAATATCAGTAAAGATTATCTTCTATATATCTTTCTACAGATACATTAATACCTGTAGTTCACATCCTTATACACTTTACTACCATTTAACCCTACATATGTTCTATAACTACTACTCATAAACTAGGGAAATTCTTATGAATGACTAAGACTTTACCCCATATACATGGAGTTTTCCCTACTTGTGAAGCTAGAACCAAGTTTCATTTTATTGTGTTTAATAGTTTTGTGACCATTCTCCCATTTGAAATTGCTAAAATTACTCCGACTCTTATTTAAAATAGTCATTACATATATAAATAAAATTACACAATCATACAAAACCTCATATCTCTATTCAACTCACTTGTTGCAAACATAGATTCTCTTTGATCATATAATTTTGCTCTGCATTTCCCCAATAACATATAACTAATCAAATACCTCTTTATTCATTCACCCAATTACCCTCATCCTTAGAATTCCTATTTGCACATGTACTAATTTATGTAAACCATTAGAGTTTCACCTAATCATGCACTAGACCTAATTGTCACAAACTAAAAGTAAAATTAAATTCCCTAAGCCAATTGTTCGTACACCACAAACTTTAATTCACATAGAGCTTTAACATGTAACTAACATTCACAAGCTATTTACTCAATAATAATACCTCTTATTCCTATAACAATTCCTCTGAATTCCCATCTATTTAAATTTTGATTCATTATAATTAGATAGGCAATCAATCCACAGGACATATAATTATAGATAACTAACAATTTCAAAGAAATATATATTATCTCAGCCCGCTCTTCCTAAGTGTTAACTCATGCATGGAAACTCAAACAATTTTCATGGAATTCTATAATAAGGAATTAAAATTAATGCATAGTTTGAGGCTTGCTGTAGTAGCAGACCACTCTAATGCCATAGTAGCAATAGCTATTACCTCCTATTAATTCCAACCTTTGTTGCTTCTTTTTTAAAGTCCTACTATCATAAAACACCACCTCTACTACCCATCTCCACTACTCAAGGCATTACAGCAATCATTCAACTCGTAATTTCCTTCTCCATATCTCCAGTTGTTGGCTAAGCTCCTAAGGCTCCCTCTCCTATGCTTTGTCTATTGCATGATGCCTATAGCCCCTAATATTCAATAATTTTAGAAGTAGCAATAGACTGCTCCACTTGTAGCTACTCTTGACTATTTGTAGTTGGGCACTCACTTCTATTCCACTAGATTCCATAGCGATCCACCTTTTCCTATGATAATACTTGAGGTCTCGATACCTTGTGAAGTTGTTCACCATTTTCCTTCCTCATCTCTTAAAAAAAATCTGACACCCTACTCCTATGCATTGACACAAATTTGTTTTCTTTTTTTTCTTTTGCAACTAAACCTGAACCATTTCCTATCCTTTTTATTTATTTATTGAATCAAGCTCTCTTCCACCCATAGTCCTTATTCTTATTGGCACTTTTATTTATATCCTTAAATTCCTTTCCTTATTTAGTTACTTTTAATTATCTGAATAACCATTCTAATCCTACAATCCCAAACACTCTTAATTAAATTTAAAAAGTCAACTGAATTCAATAAGGTTAAGTTTAGCTCATATTTAATCTTTTTCCTTAGTACATGTTAACATACTTAGGCTCGTAGTTATGTACATTTACCCTAAATACTTCCTTTTTGTTCATCTTAGGTTAACTAAATTAAACAACCTTCAGGGTATTTTAAGTGCAATATATATTTATATACATAACACCAAAAGATATAAAAGTGTACCAAAATGATAGTGGTCAGGTCCGCTACACTATTGTTTTGAGGCTAGAATGGTGTTAACTATCTATAACCTATGCATCAAAAACACGATGAGCTAAGCATAAAGTTTAGTGGTGTATTCAATAAAATATGTTTACACTCGCACATACAATCACATTAAGCATGTAATGCAACATAGAAATATGTCATGGAGTACTCACACACAATATCATGTTTATGTGGTCACATACTTAACCGTATTATGTTACTTTAGTTCCATCTATGACATTTATGTTCTTAATTCATTTCCATACTTATTTTTTCTTATTTTACATAATACTTATCAATTATTTTCTTAGCCCATATTTGATAGACACAAATCCCAGTACTAGATATTGGTATCATAATGTGCAGTAGCTCGTATTTTGGACCTCATGGCTACTACACTAACATGAGAGTGTACAGTGGCCCTACTAGACCACATAGTGGCTGCACCTGTATAAAAAATGTGTAGTCGCCCTATTGGACCTCACATTTATTGCACCAACATAAAAATGTGTAGTGGCCTTACTGGACCTCATGATAGCTGCACCCATATGAAAATGTGCAATGACTCTACTGGACCTCACGAGGGCTGCACCAGCATGAAAATAACATATCATTAATGTACAACACATAAGTGTATGGTGGCCCTTATAGACCTTATAGTAGCTAAACTCGAATGAAAATGACACCAAAGTGCCCTAGCAACTACTACCTCCCTAGTTGACTGGTCAACTAATCTATCAAATTGTCTAACATGTATGGGCAATCAACATTCTTATTTTAGTTACATATACATTGTGTGGCTTATATACATTATTACATGTCCATATCCATATCCATTCATACAATCATTTGGTTACACATATTCATTGCCTTGTTATTTACCATTTCATGGTAACATACGTATATCATATTTTATAACATTAACCCATCATAAACATTACCTCCTCATGTGAAACACAGGTAGTCATGTTATACCACTCATCTTACAGCTTAAAATCTATAACCCATATTGCCATTATGCTAATACACATTGCAAGCTACATTATGTTAACATGCATTATGCAACACACACAAACATACACATACCTTATACATATAACTTGCAATATGATTTGCATTTATTATTCTTTACCTCCAAACCACAATGTACCATTTTAATTAAGCTTAATAAACTTTAATTACATCAATTCTAACCATAATTATCTTAATTATGATAATGCCCTTTTAAACATACCATTCGACCAAAGTGTGATTTTAATAAATTAATTTATTTTTAATCCATTTTTCATTTATTCTAATTATTTGGTATGCTATAAACCTTAATCTACAATTTTTACCATTTTCAGGGTAATCTAAACCCCTAAACTAACAAAGTGGACAAAATGCACTTATTCTTGAAATACATAAACTATAAAAGTGTACATATATTGTATCGAATACACATACAAAAGTAATTAATCGACTTCCCAAAATATGCCTCAAGCCTTATCCTTTCCCTTTCATTAGCTATCCTTCACTTTTTCTAAATATATAATAAGATTTTATTTAAAAATAATAAAAAATTATGTACTACACTAAGCTAAAAAATAACACTAGAACCATTAAATTGAGCATGTCTAATTACCTAGAAAAATATTAGGGTTCCAATTTAGGGCTTACATAGATTTAAGGGTTAGAAACCCTAAATCCTCTAACCTCTCTTTTTCCCTTAATTCACCTTCTTCTTGCTAAATTGACACCAAATTAGAGCTCTAAACATGACGAGGATCAATTTTAGTGTATGAACCAAAGATTAGATATGAAATTTGTTAAAGAAATGAAGAAAAATGGATTAGGGAGCAGAGACAAAGTGGCATTAGCTTTCCATAGGAGAGGAGGGAGATGAATTTGATGATTCACTAAACCACACACACATGAGACCACTATTTATATTGAGTCCTTCAATGGCTATGATTTCACCATGTGGTGATCCAACGGTGGAGATTAAACTTATTAAGTTTTAAAGCTTTAAAATTGTGGTTTTAAACTTTCAGGCCTCAAAAAAGTCCTTCATATGTACAAAAAATTTAAGACTTTTCCAATTTAGAAACACCTAAGTTTTTGTGCTAAAAAATCAATAGGAATTCACTTAATTAATCAATCGCATTTTAGATAAAATTAAATTATTGATTTGAAAAAATTCTAATTTTAGCACCATTAAACTATTTGGAATTTTTAACCTTTATGTTGTGCTATTTCTAGATCATTTTGAGCACATCCAGAATATTTTACCTTTTAGCTCAAATTGGATCACTATTCATAGAACATCAATGTAAAATTTTTAATTGCGTATTTAATCACTCTAATGGCTTTATTTTTATTTCTAATTTCACCCACTACTATCTTATAATTAAAATACTTCCTCTCAATCATCTAGGTGTGACTTGATTCTCAAAAAATACTATTCATGCCTCGAGAAGTATTATTCACAAAATCGAGATTTTTAGGTGTTACATTTCCTTCCCCTTTTAAAGAAATTTCACCTTTGAAATTTACTTGGTTCAAATAAATATGGATGCTATTTCATTATCTATTGCTCGCTTTTTTAAGATGCCTCTTACAAGTTGTGATGCTTCTAAAGCACCTTCACTAATGGCACTACTTAGTTATGTAACTTTTTCACCTCACATGCCAAAATTTAGACCAACTCCTCTTTATATGAAAGATATAGTTACACCTCTATCTCTTTCATTGACAATATGTGTGAGGGATCTAATATGTATTTCCTTAGCATTGAGACATGAAAAATATCATGAATCTATTATAGCAATGCTAGTTGATAAGCCATTGGTCCCACACGTTCAATCACTTTATATGGACCAATGAATCTTGGACTTAGTTTTCCTTTCTTGCTAAATTGGGGTATCTTCTTTCAAGGTGATGTATTAAGGAAAACCTTATCTCCCACTTCATATTCAATCAATTTCCTTTTTAAATCTGCATATGATTTATGCCTATCAATTGTTGCTTTTAGTCTATCTCAAATGATTTTGACTTCTTCCTTTACATCACTAATTAAATCTGGTCCCATCTATTTATTCTCACCCAATTCACTCTAACCCAGTGGAGTTCTACACATCCTTCCATATAAGGCCTCATATGGTGCCATTCCAAACTTGCTTGGGGGTTGTTATTATATGCAAATTCTATAAGCAATAGGTATTAGTCCCAATTAAATTTAAATTCAATGGCACAGCTCCTTAGCATGTCTTTTAGCACCTGAATAACCCACTAAGATTGGTCTCTATTTATGGGTGGAATGTTGTATTAAATGTGAGTTGAATACCTAAAGCATCTTATAATTTCTTCCAAAACCTAGATGTAAACCTCAGGTCTTAATATGATATAAGGGAAACTAGCACTCCATATTGCCTCACAATCTCATTAATGTAAAAATGTGCAAGCTTTTATAAAGAGTAATCTATTCTTGTCGAAATAAAGTGTGTTATTTTTGTTAATCTATCAACAATTATCCATATTGTATCACATTTATTCCTTGCCATAGGCAGTCTAACCACAAAGTCCATATTGACTCTATCCTATTTCCACTATGGTATTGTTATGGGATGAAGCAATCTAAAAGCAACCTGGTGTTCAACTTTCACTTGTTGATAGGTAAGACATGCTCAGCTATATCTCTTTTCATCCTAGGCCACCAGTAGAAAGGTTTTAACTCAAGATACATCTTTGTACTCTTAAGGTGCATATCATATAAAGAATTATGGGTTTCTTATAAGATTTATTTCTTAATATTTTCTATGTCAGGCACTCACAGTGGATCATGGTAATATAAAAACACATTTTCTTTGATCTCATGTTTTGTAGGCTTCCTCTTTTTAACCAAACTCATAATATACATGAGTTGACTGTCATCTGTAATTGCTGAGAACACTGATTTCATGAATAGTACTTCCTAAGTTATGAATATTATCTTCTGAGTAATCAGGACACACTGAGGTGATCTAGAGGGAGTACTAGTTATAGAACTAAAAAGGGAATAATAATGATAAAAATGAAATAATTAGCACCAGCCACTGAACCAATAAAATTTTTCATGTCAAGAACTAATGAATAGTGATCTAAGTTTGCATTGAGTTGAAAAATGGTTGAGATATGCCTGAACTAACCAAAAATAGCATGAACTGAAGGTCAAAAACTCCAATGAGTCTAAAGGTGGAGAAATCAAAATCTTTTATGATTAATTAGTATTTTATCTAAATTTCATAAATACACAAGTGAATAGTTAATCGAGTTTCCCTTAGCTTTTGGGCCTGAGATTTTAAGGGGCCCCCTAAATTAAGAATTTTGGTAATTTTTGGCATTAAAAAGAATAATTTTAAAGGCCTTGAACATTTAATTTGCATTTTTGGAGCTTAAAACATAAGTAAAATTAAGCTAGGCCATTGAATCTCTATATGGCCTGATCTTGGCCATCCATCATCTTAATATAAATAGGTTAATATGTGTGTGTGTGTTTGTGTGTATAGGATTAAAACACAACATCTTTTTCCCTAAAACACTAAGATGCCAATGCCATTCTTCCCATCTCCCTCCTCCCTTTTTCCTGCTATTAAACCCCTAAATTTAAGATATTCTCTAAAGTTAAACCCTTAATCTTGGCCTCTATAGTCTTTTAAACAAAAATATACTAAGAAAAAACTAAGGGATTGCTTATTTTAAGAGGTTTAACATTTTGGTGAATAGTGACCATATTGCATGTAAGTGGTTTTCTTCAAGCTTTTATATTTTTATTAGGTTGTATTTAAGGTATAGATGATAGATATGTAAACATATTTCAATTTGGATATATGTAGATTTTTGTATAATTTTTCAAAGTATAAAACCTATTATGTTAATACTAAAGAAGGAGAATCCTTGGAGAAGAGGAAAGATAAGGCTTGAAAGGCATAATTAAAGTGCTCTAGAGTCCATTATAAGTGAATTCAATTAAAAATACATTGTGTGTTGTGTATGTGTACATTTTAAGTATGTATGTGTGTATGGAAGTGATGTATAATATGTGTATGTGTATGTTTAATCATGGTGAATATGTGCGAGATGAGGCAATGAATGTGAGCATGAATGCATAAAGAAAGAATGAAAAAATAATGTGTATGTGTGTGAATATGGAATAACCGAATGGTATGGCTATGGTGTGCATGTATGCACATGAGAGATTAAAGGCATGGGATGTGCATTTACATTGGTTAATTAGGTGTGGGAATGATTTGTATAAGTAATTGAGGTGAAATTATGTGTATGTGCATCTAGGTATAATGGTTGAGTAATGTCTATTGAGATTGCATAATGAATATGTAATTGAGTTAAGGTAAAACTAATGCCTAAGTAAGTTTAAAGGTGTGAGATAATTGTATATGGAATCGAGAATTGATGATACTGGTAATATGGTAACATGGGAAAAGAATGTATATCGAGGCAAGGTATAATAATTAAATGGAGAACATAATGAGAGAAAATATAGATGTAACATGTTTTGGAATGCTAAAATAATGGTCGAGTAAAATGTGCGTATGTAACTTGGTATGTCATAAAATGGATAGCAAAGATAGAAGGTTAATGAGTAAATGATTAATTTAAGAACAAATTGAGATTGGCCCATATTAGCAAGGCCATTTACTAGATAGGTTGACCTATCAACTAGGGAGTTAGCAGTTGCTAGAGGCTTCAATTCATATGGATCATTGCCCGATGATATTGTATGACGGGTGCAGTCATCGAGGTTCTAGATATGAATGTTACACACCTTCATATATTGGGAAGTACATAAGGGTTGATCCTTGCTATCTGCATTGCTTTGGATATTGGTAAGTCCTTAGGGCTGATCCCTACTATCCATCTATGTTAGGATATTAAGAGGTCCATTTGGGCTAATTCTTACTATCCCATTATTAGGAGGTCTATTAGGTCTAATCCCTACCATTTCAATATTAGAAGGTTCCTATAAACTGATCCCTGCTATCGAATAGATTGTGGTAGGTGGAGCTACTGAGGTCTATGATGTAGGCCACTGCATAATTATGGATGTTATTATCTAATGTTAAAAGTATAGTCTTTTGAGTTTAGGCCATAAAAGAAAGATGAACATAATAATCTGATACATAACTATTTGTTTGTAATACACTATAAGTGAGATCACAATGAAAAAGGCATGAGTAAATTAATTTAACTATAACTTATAATATGGTAACTTAGATTTAATATGGCTGTGAGGTAAGTTAAATATGTAATTGGTAAGGTAAAATAATGGTAAGATAGTTATATATGAATGACATACTCGCATAATGCATAATGCATCTGAATTTAATATATTGCATGTTTTATTAAATTCACCACTGATTGTATACTCAGCGTGTTGGTTTTTGATGCACAGGAAGGAGATAATATATCCATAGTCTAGCCTCAACAAATGAGCAGTATAATAGCCAATCCTTTCATTAGGTATGTTTTTGGTTCTTTGTGTGGTTAATATTGTGTGGAGGCACTTATGTATATAGAACATCTGGGTCTAATTATGTAAACATATTATGTTATAGCTTGTAAATATTAAAGCAAGTGGTATTATGGATATTCAAATGTATGACTTACATAATGTATGCTTGAATCTGTGATTGTGATGATTTTGTGGTAATGATGAAATGAGTGTAATAGGGGACTAGGAGGGTCCAGTGTGATGAGATGTGACTAAGAACAATTATAAAAGTGTTCATTCAGACATCTGACATGTTACTAAATTTTTGTTGAAATGTGGTTGTAACTGATTAGTTAAAATACACTACCTTACATGGTAATGAGAATTAATGAATGTAATCAAAGAAGGGTTTTAAAAAGATAATGAGATGGCAATGTGATATCTCTTACTTGGGTCTGGTGGTGGATTGAGTAAGGGATGTCACATTAGTTGGTATCAGAGTAGGTTTATGCATTCTTAGGTGTAGTATACATGAGTGCCACTTACTAAGGTTCTGTATCAAGTAAAGCTACATTGCTTGATGCTAATAA
>CANXYI011349582.1:0-13716 GCA_948208565.1 Hura crepitans | reverse complement strand
TTCCAACAAGGACTCAAGTCTTATCAATCATTGCCCTTCTAAAAGCTTCTATTATGTGAGCAGTCCTCTTTACCAAAGCCCTCTTTACCTATTCAAATTAAGACAAAAAAGTGTCACATCAAATCAAAAAAACACAATGAGTAGTAAAAAGTATCATACTAGTGTGGTGTTCTTTAGCTCAAAGGGAACTGGCCAATTATCCTCAATGTGAAGGTAAGCAGAGGACAGCTCTCCATCCACTCTATATCATATGTAGCTTAGCTTTGATATGTTAATCAATGTGCCCATAACTTTATCAGGTAGTGATGACTGACCGACAGGCAGACTAGAAACTCCACTCCTAGAAGTACGAGCAGAAAGAGATGAAAATTGAGAACTAGGAGAACTAAGAACAGTCCTCGCCCTTTTTTTTGCCAAATAAAGTCTAGTTTTAGAGCAGATGGTAATAGGCTATAACACAACACACAGTTAGAAGATGTTTTCAAAAATAAAGAGCAAAAGACCAAGTAATTTACTTGAAGAGGAGAAGGTCCTAAGGTATAAGGAACCTAAGGCAGCAGGTGAGTAGATGCCCAAGAAAGGTAACTCTCTCTATCGCTCTCCACCAGTGTGCTCCCTAAGATACCAGCAGTCATGCCTCACACAAACACCAGATCATCGATGTACCTTCTGAATAACATCAATTCAGGAGTACTCTGAGGGATATAGTGTGCATCAAGCCCTATATTTCAACCTATTACTCTCTCTCTCTCCTAAAAACCACGAGTAAGCATCTAGAGTGGTCAGTAATATCCTACAAGAAGATAATTCTTGAGTAAAACATAAAAAATCTGGCATCTCTCTAAGTAGGAAGATCCATCATGCCAAGTCAATTTATAAAGGCCAGTGTTAGTTATAATTAGCTAAATTACTAATAATGAGTTTTCATGTGTAGGAAATACTTACATCAGACCAAGTTTTAGAATTGAGATACTAACAATGCTACATTAAAGAAGATGCATTCCAAGGTCCCGAAGATGGTCAAACCTATATGTCCATCATTGGGTATCGATGAGGGATGTCTAACTCGCAAGTTCGAGGGAGTAAATGCAGTTTATATGCCTAAACCTACAAAAGCAAAGGCACAAGGTTAAAATCATAAAAGACCACATAAACTGAAAAAGGATCAAAACAAATTACTTACCAAAAAACCTGACATGAAGCCCTGTACAAATTGATGGCTTTTCTTAGTGCGAATTGCCATGTCAAGCTTTGGAAAACCTAGACAAGGGAGGAACTACACTAGTTCTAAGAGCCAATGTTCTCAACCTGCTCCAAGATAGGAAGGAAGCTTGAACTCACATTGCCATTGGCATTAGCAAACAATGTTATGCCTAGCAAGTAGAAGAGGAAGCAGTGCACATACTGATCAACCTCGAATTAACTCAATAAGGTTACATCCATCCATCTCTCATGCAAGTCTGTGTATCATATGCTCCTAGAGTGATCTTGAGGTATAAAACCTAATAACTCCCTCATCTCATGTAGTTAAAGTGAGGGGTAGCAGTAGTAAGCATCAAAAGCAATAGCTCACCCTGTGCATGGCACTCTAGTGATAAAAGCCTAATCGAAGGGCATTGTGGCTAGTTCTCTAAATGATGGTGAAATGTGTGCATCATGTCCATCCACCTATCCAAAAAAGCTCTAAGAGCCTAAAAATCTCAGTAAAAATCTCTGCCAACAAAGTGATCCATGAACGTTTGAAATCCCGTCAATCTCACCCTATTTTTTACTAGGATAGGCATTATAGAGTAACATTGTTGTGGTCTAGATAGGATGCCCCCACATTTAAGATGTGTCTCCAACACATATAAGTAAGACAAATGTCTACATAGACTAAGGATTCTTCAAGGAAGTCTGCATGGACAACAAGCAGAAGGGTCATAATAAGTCCACATGGACATCATACACAAGCAAATATAAGTCCCTATAAACTTCCAAATCTACCACTTACATAACATCCCAACATCTTATGCTGACTATACTAGAACTAGTAACTAAAGGCATGGTCCACACAGACCTAGTCTGCCCTAGGCAAACCAAGTCTGTATGGACCTATAGAACTAGACACACCAAATAATGTGAAAATGAAGGGAAAATGCAGCCAAATCATAATGAGACACATAAAGGGAAGAAAATGTACTTGGAGGCATACTTCAGTGTATGCATGGTGGGCTAAATCTACTGCAATAGGAGTTAGGTCACTGAGCAAGATTCTATTCACTAGAGCAGTGCTCTATGGGCGGTTGACAGCCATAGAGGGCATAAAACCCTCTGAAATTGGCATGGAGATGTCCTCCATCGATGGAGGAGACAAAGAAGGTGATTTTACACTCGTTAAAAGAAGAAAGGTTATCGGAGCTTCTTCTCATGATGCGATTTTACTGAAGGAAGTTAACGGAGAGTTGTTAGAGGGGAGAGTTGCCATCAACCTTTGTTTCTTGAGAGAAAATAGAAAAATAGAGGAATGAAAATGAAGAAGAATAGGAAGAAAGATAAATAGTTAATCGATCTGTCAAAATGTCTATACAGACTTATTGTACAAATGTCCACACAAACTTCATTTAAGCACTGTCAACATGGACTTATTTTAAGCATTGTTTGCACGGACCTTTTATAATCACATCCGTATATACTTATTTTACTTTTGTCCGCATGGACTCAATTCACTCACAAACATATAATCTTCATAGATTTGCTCAATGATACATCAAGAGCCTAGTATGTATCACAAAATTTGCTATATCAAACTAATATTAATTCCTATCGCATTCTCTTTTGTAAGACTTAAATTCACTCATATTCGACTCCATGTCCAATCCAATTTTCTAGGATTCAACTCCATGTTTAATCTAATGTTGTTAAGTTCAACTTCATAATTCTTTCGGGTTCAGCCTAACAAGCCAATCTACAATTACTTCGAGTTCAGCTTAGCAAGCCAATCTACAATTTTTTTAGGTTTAGCCTAACAAGCCAATCCAAAATCATCTCCATCTAGTCAAACCTCATCGATCAAACAACCTTTAGTGTGGTCAAAATATCTTCCATCCAGTTAAACCTAGTTGGTCAAACAACCATAAGTACCTATATTTGAAGGGAATAAGCAAACCTTTTGTAATGATTCAAAGGTAAGCATTTGTATTTGATGTAGCTTTGCTTCAAGTAAGTACTTCTAACTCATGTACTTTGGTATGTACTATTGTTTTGGCATTCCATAGCACACACCAAAGTGGGCAACTATAGACACCTCACCTTCTGGCCTGTGATAATCACTAGAGATAAGCTCTTAAGTAATGGCATAAGCCCTTAGGAAATAAGTCCACACGAACTTGTTTTAGGGTCCATATAGACATACTCCATCTAGGTCTGTACTAACCCAATCGACTCTACCAAGCCTAAGGCCCATAATCTACCCAAACAAGGTCCAAGGTCGTATTCGTATGGACTAACTCAAACCTAGCCCAAAGCCTATAGACTAGTGAGAAAGCAAATAACCTAGGTCCATATAGACTAAGCTGTACAAGTCTGCATAAACTTGTCGACATAAAATCTTCTAAAAGTGGGAATTTTCTATTTGGACTATGAATCCTATTCCTATTAGGATTATGTCTCCTTTAGATGGGAAACTCTTAAACCTAAGCCTATAAATACCTTTCTTATGTTGAGAAAGAGGATGCTAAGAATCAAATTGATAACAGCTAATAAATCCATTCGTGAGTCCAAGAGAGGACTTTAAAGAGGAATCGCTCTACTAGTCCTATTAGCCTCACCTAAAATAATTCTTTCTATACTTCTACACTTTTATGGTATTGCTTGAAAAGTTTATTCACAAGGTAATAACTAAGGTCTCTTCTATATATATTGCTATTTGTTTTCATAGACCTATGATCTCCAAGGATTGATCACAAGTGAGGTGATCCTATGTAATCCCCACATTGATCATAGGTCATGATTCTAAGTTGCTTCATAGTGTACAATTAATTGCCATTACTTTATGTTCATTTTGTTATCTTTGTGTAATTGTACAGAATTGTTTATACATATGATGAAGTCCGCACGGACTTATTTTCTTAGCATGTATATGATATGTTGTTCGCACAGACTTACATTCAATAATAGTGTTTAAGTGTTTTATATGTCATGCTTTAATGTATTTTTTTATTTATTAATATTGTTCTATGATGTTAGCATGTTGTGTAATTATCTCATTCATTAAAATACATGTTGTTAAAATGTTAAAATTATTGTATAGTCCGCATGGACTCCCTCTCACAAGGAACATAGTCTGTATGAATGATCTTGTCTCATTCTTGTATATTCTATATTTAAGTCCACATGGACTCCCTTTTATGAGGAACATAGTCCATGTGGACATCTACTTTGAATTTTAGTTTTGCATGTATTTGTATTTCTTATCTTCTTTCTGATTTTATATGAATCTTTTATCTAGTATCGTTAAACCTCTTCTTTTGAGTTGTAT
Organism: Hura crepitans; assembly: GCA_948208565.1. NCBI lineage: Eukaryota > Viridiplantae > Streptophyta > Magnoliopsida > Malpighiales > Euphorbiaceae > Hura > Hura crepitans. Next base: position 9,197 of record CANXYI011349582.1, on the reverse strand, counting down.
GCAAGTAACCTTTATCACTAGAGTAAAGGTCCGGATGGATATAAAACCATTATAAGCCATAGTCCACACAAATATATACTAGAGCTACATGGAGTCTGTAAGGACTAGTCGACATATGGACGGGACTATTCAAGTGCTTTACTTTATTTCTTTTGGTTTTATAGTTATTGTTTCTCTTGCTTTATTTTGGGTTGTAATAATTAGTTAAACAACTTATTTTACATGTCAATTGTTTAACTTTCACATTAAATGATTTTCTACATAATTAATTGGTGTTTTCATAAAAAAATGGATTTGAGTTTTCCTAATCAAAAGTCATATAAAAAATATATTTTGATAAAGGCCAATCTCTTAGAGATGGGAGTTGGGCAATTATCGCCAATTCCTATGGAATTATGAGTAATTGTCATGTCAAATAACAACTAATGAATAACCCAATTTCTGGATGTACAAGATATCTTGTTGTAATGTGTTTTAAATACTGTAATTTATCTTATACATGCGAAGGTGACATGGATGCTTTAAATATAATGCATGCTTGCTTGGTAAGAGACCTATAAACATTACAATATAAAATGAAAGGCATATTATTGAGGCATAAATAAGATCTAAATTTTGAACCTTTTTGGTACAAAAGATTAGAGGTCCTAGTGTGGCGGCCAAGTGGTGACTCCATTAACCACTCTTGTCACCAATAAAAATACATAATCTCTACATGTACTTCCCGGGATGAATATTATTTCCCAAAACTCAAGTCACACTAATTGGACCAATGGGAAGTATTAATCATAAAATATTTTAAGCAAAATTTAAAGCTAATCCGAAGTCATTTGGATGGTTAAAAACAAAAAGAAGATTTTACAACATTGTCACATGAATATTGACCTAGTTTTAGTTGAACTGTAAAATATTTAATTTTTGCTCAAAAAATTTCAAGTTGATATAACCTAATACTTAAAAATTCCAAATACTCTAATGGCTTTAGAATCGAGATTTTTAAACATTGGGAAGTATTTTTACTAAATCGGGCTAAGCTTATTAATTACTTTTTTATCAAATTTTCAAGCTTGTTGAATGCAAAGCTTTACGGGGTTCAAGAATAATATTTCAAAATATTGTTGGACTTTTAAGAGGTGGAAATTGAGGTTTTAATGGAGGAAAAATAATTTTTGAAGGGTTTTTAAGGGAGAAAAAATATCGACCCTTGATTATAAGTGGGCTAATCTTAGCCACACACTTGGGACATATAAAAAGGGTCATCTAAGGGCTAAAAATTACTATTCCCAATAGCCCCTCTCCCTCTCTCTTTCTCCTTATGGCCTACAATTACAGTCACCAAACTAGTTTAGGTATGGCTCCATATAAAGCCCTATATAGGAAGGGACATAGAACACCATTATATTAGAGTGAGCTTAGTGAGAACAAGCTCATGGGACTAGATTTGATTAAGGATGTAGAAGAGAAAGTGAAAATCATTAGAGAGAGACTCAAGGCTACTTCTAATAGACAAAAGTCTTATGCAGACCTAAAGAGAAGGGATATTCAATATTAAATGTGTGACAAGGTTTTTCTGAAGGTATCTCTATGGAAGAATGTGTTGAGATTTGGCAAAAAGGGAAAGCTAAGTCCATAGTTCATTAGGCCATATGAAATAACATAACATGTGGGTCCTTTAGCTTATAAACTTACTTTACCCTCTGAGTTGTAGTAGATTCATGATGTATTTCATATGTCTATGCTGAGAAGATACAAATTAAATCCAATATATGTGTTGTTAGTTGAAGAAGTGGAGATACGGCTAGACTTGTCATATAAAAAGAACCAGTAAGTATCTTGGCCCGAAAAGTCAAGGATTTGTGGAACAAAATTATGCCATTGGTAAAGGTTCTATGGCGACATCATAACATGGAAGAAGCAACATGGGAGTATGAAGCTCAAATGAAAGAGCAATATCTGCACCTCTTTAATCTAGGTAATTTTGAGGATGAAATTTCTTTTAAGAGAGAAAGCAATGTAAAATCCCAAAAATCTCGACTTTTATGAATAGTACTTCCTGAGATGAATAGTATTTTCCAAAACTCGAGTGACACTAATTGGATAAATGAGAAGCATTAATCATAAAATAATTTTGGCCAAACTTTGAAGTCAATTAAAATCATTTGGATAGTTAAAAATGCAAAAGAAGATTTTATGGCAATGTCACATGAATACTGACCTAGTTTTAGTTTAACCATAAAATATTTAATTTTTGCTTAAAAAATTTCAGGATTGATACAACCTGATACTTAAAATTCCAAATAGTCCAATGGCATTGGAAGTGGAATTTTTAAACATCGAAAAGTACTTTTACTAAATTGGGTTAAGCTTATTAATTATGTTTTTGTTGAATTTTCAAGCTTTTTCAATGCAAATTTTTGCGGGGTTTAAGAATAATATTTCAAAATATTGTTGGACTTCTAAAAGGTGGAATTTGAGGTTTTAATAAAGGAAAATTAACTTTTGAAGGGTTTTTAAGGGAGACAAAGTATGGACCCTTGTTTATAACTGGGCTAACCTTAGCCACACACTTAGGACATATAAAAGGGGTTATTTGGGGGCTGAAAATTACTATTCCCAATAGCCCCTCTCCCCCTCTCTTTCTCCTTATGGCCGATGCCACTTCTTAATCCCTCTCCACCTTCTTTTCTTTTTCTTGCCTCAAAATTCTCCATCAATTCATGATCTAAGTTATTAGAGCAACCTTCCATGACCTTAAAATGGTGTTTATAACTTAAGTTTCGAAGGAATTCAAGAGATTTTGCAATTTTTCATTTTTAATGAATAGTAACCAACTTTTGATCATGTAAGATTTTTCACAAACCAACATTTTTCCTAGACTTTATGAGTACCCAAGAGTGTGTTTCTAGGCTCATTTTAATTTTTAGATGTATATTTAATTTATTTTTAATTTTCTAAGTTAAGCCTATTTGAATTCGTAGACAAAAATACAACCCAAGCATTTAAGGGAAAAGAGAAGGTGTAAACGAGTCTCAAAATTGTATTATGACCTATTTTGGAATGTGTGTTCTCTTTGATATATGATTTAACCATTTGATTGATCATTAATTATGATTCATGCATTATGAAACTATAAATATTATGTAATAAAAGTGATATATAATGGAATTTTGTATGGTAGGATATGTATGTATGATTTGGAGTATGATATAAGCTTGAAATGGTTGTGTAAGTGTGTGGGTGGGTGGAGGCCGAATGCCTCATGTGAGTGGGGTGGATGTTTATGGCTTATGTAAAAGAGATTATGCATGTTTTTATTTGTTGTATTAATATGCACATGTCATGGTTGATAAATATGTGTTAGCAATGTTTTGGATAGAATATAAGAATTTGAATATTTGAGAATGCTTGAGGAGTGGCTAGAATTATTCTTTAATGTATGTAGAAGATTGGTTGTGTGTGTGTTAATTCATAAGTTTATTATATGCACAATGGACATTATGATTATGATGCCACGTTTGTGTTGACATTAATGAGTTTAAAATCATGTTTTATAGGTGGAATTGATGTGTGTATGATTATGGAAGTATTGTTAAGTTTCCAATTATGGGTTTATATGGTAATTTGGGTTTTGCTTTGTGTGATAAGCTTTAATGGTTAACATGAAGATTTTGGTTCATGTATGTGATTGAGTTAGTGAACCCAAGAATTATGTTATGAACATGAGCCATTTATGTATTATGAACTATTGATGTGAATTATGTTCAAGCATAATATGAGCATGATAATGTGGCCAAAGGCTAAGATGAGATGAAATATTAAACATATATGTATTCTCTTGCAAAAAGGGATAAGTACATGACTAGGATAATATTAACTTAAAATAGTGAAATTAATGAGTTTAATAATGCCCCATAAGATTAGACAACCTAGATTGGATAGGTTAACTGATCAACTAGAGAATGATAGCAGCTGTTAGGGCATCTATGGATGTAATTTTAGCATGCGAACAATTATTGACCTCAAGACATGATTTTGGACATTAGGTCCTATGTCTTGGGCTTTGAGTTTGTATATAATGTTTAGGTCCAGGTTTTGGACTACGGGTCCTATGCCTTGGATTCTAAAATTTAATTAATATCTTCGAGTTTTATGTATGATTTATGGATCAATTATAGCTTCGAGCCATGTCCCATTATCCAATGTATGGATAGTTGTCTCTTTGGTATAGGCATGTATTAAATTGCAATATTAATTAAAAATTGTGATACTAATTAATCAAGACTTGAGATGGTATTATTATCATTTGGCATAATAAGGTAGTACATTGTTAATAATTAATATGGTTGTTGATAAAAAGTTAATTATGGCTTAAATATGTGATGTAATCAATTTAATCAGTAATACCATATTAATATGAGTTTATTTTGATACATACCCATGTCATGTTTGTAGGCTTGCATACATTTTTTATTGTAGCTATATATTTGACAAGTTTTCATATCTATATGCTATAATCATACATTAAGGTGAATACACCACTAAGCAAAAGCTTAGTGCATTGTGTTGTTTATGGTGCATAAGTAAAAAGGCAACAGATTAAAGTCAAAGCCTTGGTACCACCGGAGATTGAGAAGTTATCCAATTTAGGTATTTTTAGATCTCTTTTTGTGTAATTTTTGTGATGTATATAGTTAGATAGCACTCTTGTGAAAAATGAGGGATTGGGCTTAATCTTTATTTTTGTAACTATGTTCTGTAATCTCTTATTAACAAATGATTTAAACTTTTTTAAAGGCTTTCAAATGATTGCGTGTCTTGCATGATTGATGTTTCTGATACATGCTTAGGAGTGTTGCCTTGTGTTAATAATGGAAGGTTAGATGGACCCAGTTTTGAGTTGAGATGAGTTGTATGATATTATAGAAGTGCTTTTTAACAGGTTACTACTCAAGGAAAGTGTCCCGGTATAGTCGTTATGCTACCAGATTTTTGACACGAGAACCCCATTAGTATGCCTCATAAAATGAGTTTTTAATTATTCACCATCTTTATAACTTGAATATGAGAGGAATATTTTAAATGAAGAAAAGTTTTAATTCTTATGGGTTTTTCTTATAAAGTAGTTCGGATATCGATAAGTATGCCGCTCATTGTTTAGGTCCAACATATGGAATGGGTAGCAGGTGTCATAGGAAGTGTTGAGATTATGATATTTGTGTTGTAATTGATAATGATATATGTTGATTGATGATATTGGAGGGTTAGTAGGACCCAGAAGGCCGAGTTTGAGTTTGAGAACTGTATAGAAGCATTATTTTCAATGGATTATTTCAGGACATGTCACTAGACAGTTGTTATCTGTCGAATTTTCATAAAATGTAATAGTAAGGTTTTAAATATTTATTTTCATAGCACTGGTTTTTTAGCTACACATGGGCCTCAAATGATCATGATGTAAGCATATAATAAGGAAATGGATAAATGATGGTGAAATGGGTTAATGTACCATCTCTTACTCGGATTGGCAATGGTTCGAGTAGGAGGTGTCACAATGTGCCATCTCTCATTCAGATCTGGCTATCGAGTTAGGTGAAAGGTGTCACATTTTTAACCAACAACATGCAATCACTATTCATTACATAAGCATACTCGACCAAACATGTTACTTACATTAATCCCATTATTTCACCTAGCTTTAGTTAAACATAGCCACAAATCAAATTAATTCATCTTAGGCACCAACATACCCCATATACAACCATTCAGTTTCTTACATATGTAAACACTTACAATTCATTTTAAAGCTTAATTTGATGCCACAAAGCTAAATCAAATCATACTCATGCTTTATGTATATGTTACACACTAGTCATTATTTTTACTCCAAATTCTCTTTAAGTACAACATGATCTCATGAAATGCTACATACTTAACTATATACTCCTTCATCACCACTTAATCATTACATACTCATGCATATCATTTCATACCATATGCACATTGTTAATGATGTTAATCCTTATTCATCATCAAAATCATTAATAGATTATTTAGCTATTGTTTAGCATACATCTAGCTTTTAACCACATAACCTTATTTTAGCACACTTAATTTATTTTAAGGCACATACACATAAGTACTTCATAATCTAGTATACATGCCATCTCACACCCCTTTTCTACATACTAAGATCTATTCGGCCATAGATATTACAAAAGCATAATTAATACATAGTCATTATACAAAACATAATTAACTCATAACATGCCTTAATAGCCATAATATCATTATGCATACTCATTTCATCATTAGCACACATAATCACACTTGAACTTTATACTTTATATGTTTTGGCCACTTCTCTATATAAAGCTTTCTTATTTCATTACATCATTTACATACACCATTCCTTATAATTATCACTTAATACCACAAATATTAACTTAATTTCTCCCAAAACGCACACTTTCATTTATTGCATACACATATTATCACATGGCTCATAAAACCCATATTTCGCCATACACACATATATCCATTTCATGGCACGTTTAGTGTGACATTCGGCCACCACATGGCCTACACCAATATTCAATAAGTTTAATTATCTACACACATAGTTTACTATGGTTACAAATCATATCACAATTAAGTGTCATAATCAAGCCAATAACATACATAAAAGTCTCAAGTACATACTCATACACACACTTTAATGGCTAAAACAAATCTTTAAAACATAGGATTAGTGGATATACATACCAAATATGCTCAAAGCACTTCTTTAAGCCTTCATATGCCTTTTATTTCCTTTTTCCCTTAATTCTTTCTCTTTCCTTCCATACTCATGAAACATACACCTCAAAAGCATATAAAATTTCATTTAAAATCCATGCACTTCCAAACTTAAAATTGACCTTAAAAAATTCATTTGGCATCCCCAAAAATAACTACTTATGAAATAATTAGTTATTATTCATCCATAACCTCCAAAAATTCATAATAAATAAAATAGTTATTCAATTCTCAAATTGAATTGGTAAATCTCTTACTGACATCCAATTACATCTTAGAAAAATATCAGAACTTGAAAATAAATCCTTTTTTCCATACTTTGTCACTATTCACCCATAATATTCAAAAATTCATAATAAATCATAGAGGCATCCAAAACTGAATCTAACTTGACAAATGTGTTCTTGGACACTCATATAACACTAGAAAAATGTTAGATCGAAGAAATCTTACATCCTTCAAAATCAGGTTACTATTCACCCATGGCAAAAAACCTTAAAATATCTTCAATTTTTCTTGAATCTCTTGCTAGAATTAGTGTTTAGAACCTTTGAAGGTGTGAAATATGCAGTTAAATGATGAATTATAGGGCAAAAATGAGGAAAGAGAAACGAAAAATAGAGGATGGGGAAAAAAGAGTTGATGTCGACTAGTAGAAAAAAAGATGATTTTTGCACTATTCACCCTTAACTAAAATGTAACACTCCTTTCCCATTCTACCTGAACAGGCAAAAAGTGTCACTTCCTTATGAGATCACCCGTCCTAGGATTGCCTCAGGGCCTTTCTTGCAACTATTATACGCTCTAGTTCTAATCGGTTGACTATTTAATTTAATTCAACTTGCATATTTATTTAAAGGTTACGATCAATTTGTGAACTAATTATGTCACCCTCAGGGACATTTTAAAACAAACGGGCAACATAATAGCTATTTTGTTGCCTAGTTGAATTTTTAAACCTGTAAAAGAACACTTTTATGAAACCATACACCATCACCAAACATTATTGGACCCTCTAGTCCTCCAATATCTCATCAGAACACAACACATTTCAATCATAATATATATCACAGGGTCAGAGACCCATCAACACCCATTCAAAATCAACACAGACATCATAAGTACACAATTATGCAGTTCACCATACATTAATATTTATCTACTACTGAAAGTGAGTGTCCTTAACCCACATGACCTCTACACATGAGTGCTTTACTAATACAATACATAAGAAAGAGAATTACAATACCAAAATGGACTCAAACAGCTACATTAACGATGAGGTCTGATGCTTGCTTTACTTCTGTCTATAGCCTGCGCATCAAAAATTGACACGCTAAGTATAAAACTCAGTGGTGGAATAATCCAAATACAATATGCCATTTATGCGACATGCAATGATTCATGAAATGAACACACTGATACAATTCTATGTTTGACTAAAATACCCATTCATTATCTTTAGCTTTATTATGTATATGATTCAGCGAAATATAACCAATGTATTTTTATTTAATTACTTATAGGCTCAAGATAGACAGACATCACTTTAAAACACTGGACAGCGGGAAAATCTTGTGCAATGGCCCACTTTTAGGGCCTAGGTAGTTGCACCTACCATAACATTGTGCCGGTACCTATAGCAGATGGTAGAGAACAGTCTGTGACTATTCCCCGCACCTACAGTGTATACTGATCCGTGCCTATGGTGGACACTTGAGGCAGGTCTGTAGCCTACCCCAAGGCCACAATTCAATACCCTGTAGTGCAGTGGTTTTTCATTAAACCCAAGCAGCTACACCCGCTATTCCGTATTACCTGGCAATGGGTCCCACAAAGAGACCGACTACCTAGCAACTGCTCTATCCCTAGTTGATCGGTCAACCCATCCAGTGAACGTCTAACTGATAGGCCATTAATTGATTTTATATCTAAATTCATTCATGCATCATGTGTAATTTACTTTTATATCCTAACTATATCCATTAATTACCATTTTATCCTTGTCGTAATTTTACTATTCATTTGGTCAGTTTACACAACTGACACTATTCATTTGGTCATTTTGAATTTTCATGCCTATAATTATTCACCCATTACAAGTCTCATTTGGAGACATCTAAGTACCATTATTCTTTTAGGTCCCTCACATACATAAAGCATGTGAAATGACCAAATTGCCCTTCACAATTCCTATGTCAATATAATGGTCAATTGTCAACCCTTTTATTACCAATTCTAATTACTCATTTCAAGACACTTATTAACATTAATAGGCACCCTAAAAACCCCTAATATCTAACCACAAACATCACACACCTTATATTCCCATTTAGGCTGAAATTTACATACATCTTTACACATATTTTCACATCCATTCTATCATGCAAAATCCACTAATT
>CANXYI011349511.1:0-11007 GCA_948208565.1 Hura crepitans | reverse complement strand
ATGTATATATATATATATATATATATATATATATATATATATATATATTATAAACATATCATCATTACATAGGCTTTAGGCCCATAACATCAAATTAAGACAGAGATTATAACCATTCAATAAGCCAGTTTATTTATATCACATGTAAAACTTATTATTATAGACACCTATAGCTTCTAAGCTTGTTGGACTCATAACCTACAGGATTTGCATGAGTGCCTACTCATACCATTAAAAATGTAACACTCCATACCCTTCTATGCCTCTATTGCTACACTATACAATATTAGAGGTTGGACTGCTACTTATTGTTACGTGAGCACCAAAACAGTAGTACGCCATGTATAAAACTCAGTGATGAATTTAATGCATTAAAAATATGTCACATGAAGACACTCAGATGAAATAACATGTCGTAGATGTAGAAATACAATACATAGTATTCATGTTGCAAAAATAAATAATAATTTATTCATCACTCTGATAATGTAATTATTTATACTTTTTATCACTCTAAACTATCATTCATACATGTCTTGTTATTTTATATCACCAAGTAAAATATTTAATTTATTAAATAAGTCCAACTAGGTAGACTACACTTTACGACACTAGACCAAGAGGGAAATCAAACTGTGCAATAACCCACATTCTGGACCTTGACCACTGTACTGGCCTAGTATGATAGCAAGGATCAGTTCATTGGAACCTCCCAAATTAAATAGTGGATACTATAGAGCAATCCACAAACCTCCCAAATCCAATAAACATTAACAATTTTTCCAACATGAATGCTAGGAATCACTCAGTAGACCTCCCAAATCCAATAATCCCAATCAAATATCACCACATAAATATCAGGGATCAGTTCATAGACCTCCCAAATCCATTAATCATGAATCAACCATCATAATATGGATACCAGGGATCAGTCTATAGACCTCCCAAATCTAACAATCATCAATAAAAATACAACAACTGCTAATCCCTAGTTAACCGGTCAACCCATTAGTGGGTGTCTAACTAATAGGCTATTTGACTTTATTTTATGTCCATTTATTTACGGATCATCATTTTATAATATTTAAAATTGAATAACATATAATTATAAATTTATTTCAACAGTCAAATTTTGACCTGGACAGTTATGAGTCCATTTTGGTCCTACCAGATAATTACGAGTCATTTACAAAGAAAAATTTTAGGTCTTTTTACTAGGCATTTATAAGTCCAATATAAGCCTATTTTATGCCATAAATTTTATCCCAATTATGTTTATTCCCAATGCTATTTATATGTCCATTTTTAAATAGCCATTTTTATGGGACAGTTATAGATCACTTTCCCATTTTTGTACACTGTTACAAGTCTGTAGCCACTATTCACTAGGCATTATTTCATGCCAATTCACTTGCCATTATAGGCTACATATCATCTCATGTCATACATCTCATAATGCCACTAACCTTAGCCTAAAATGCCATTCCAATTTATCATACATATTTCTCAAATACTATCTCAAGTTTATGCCATTTTTAGGTCACTTTTGCCTATGCCTTATTAGTCCATTTTCAAGCTATTTTATGCACCAATTCTTAGTCCCATTTTCATACCAAGCTTACCATTTTACTTACAATATTTCCATGCATGCTTACACATACCTCATGCCAATTTTAACCCATACATCACATGCTCATGACATCATGCCAATCATGCATATTACATGCCATATCTACCGTGCTTACCATGCTACCCTATGGCATACATCCTCTTGGCCATACCTTGTTTATAGCTATACACATGCACTTTGCCATAAGTTATCATACATACACATCCTATATTATCATTCTAGCATATGTATACATGTATATACCTCATGTCATGTATGCCATGCCATTACACAACCCATACATGCCTCGACCACATATGTCATGCTTTAACACACACATACATGCCTCGAACTTACATGTCACACACATGTACATGCATTGTTCACCAAATTCACCACTTATACATACATTGCTATGCCAATGCTTAATTTCTATCGTGATTCACATGCCATATACATAACTTACATGCCATAAACTACTCTTACACCTCTCGGCCACGTCAAGTACCTAACCATGTCCATATTTTCTCATTAATTCTAATCCACACACATTATCTACATGCCAACCATGCTAGCTTCTATCAAGTACACCATTAACACATACATTATACATGATTTAAATGCCAAAGTCCTTCATAGAGCCCCTCAACCCTACCAAACCATATCCATAACCATGCCCTTTTTCACCATACACATACACCAAAAATTAAATTCTATAACATACACTTCAATTATCACCACATACACTATATTTACATGTCCTACCACATCACACACACTTACACACCATATTGGCCAAAGAGAAGTCATACCTTTTCATGCATTCCTTCCATCAAAAAACCCTACAAGTCACCTAATTATCTTGGAATTAATATCAAATTAAGCTTAATTCACCTTACCTCCATATTACCCATCAAAGCATAAATTTCATACAACATTCTCACACAGTTTACACTTGAAATAAATGACATGTCTCAAATAAATTAGATTCATATACCTCACTTGAAATGGAGTCTTGCTCATACTTTAGCACCCTTATTTTCCTTGTTAAACCTCACTTTCCCTTAAGCCTACATATTCATAAAAATGGCTTAGAAAAATCATATAAAATTTTATAAGTTCCCAAATGAAAATCCAAGAACATAGGTATCCTTAGAATGAGGAAATCCCCTAGGAAATAAAATAAAAATGAAAGAAAACCATTTACACACAAACTTGAATTTTAACCACCCTTTTTATGTACATTCAGTCCCTTGAATTTTCTTAACTTTTATGCTTGTCTATGGCTTCCCAAACCTTCAAGGACTAATTCTTAATTAATCAAAGTAATTTTTAGGGACAATTTGGGGTTAAATTAAGCTTGAAAAGCTATGGAAATAAAGAAGATAAGGGGCAAGTGGCATCAGGTGAGAGAGAATGAAAAGAGAAAGAAAAAAATGGTAGGATGAGTGGACTTTGCCAAGTGGATACATATGTGGCATCATAACCTTTATATAGTGGGGCTGGGTAGCTCAGGTGGTGACACATGTCACCCGAGCTTCCCGAAAATACTCGGCTTCAATTGAAACTTTGGAAAATTTTTAAATTTCACTTGAACCTTTAAAAATCATTACATTTGTTCCCAAAATCCTTGATTAAGCCTATTTAAGCCCTTATAAAATTTCACAGCAAAATTCCATCATAGAACAGTTAATAAATTGCCTCGATTTATGTGCAAATCTTAAAATTTAAGAAAAATAAGAAATGACCTCAGAATTTCAAAATTCCTTAACCAATGGCCTAAGGGGAATTTTTTACCTTTAAGGCATAGTATTTTAGGCCCGTACAGGAACATCCTAAGTTATTCCCTGCCTAAGTCCATTTGAGCTTACGACCCACTAGATTTTAGCCTAAAATAATTTACTAGTTCTGATAAATTTTTAAATTAAGCCATTTTTGTCATTTTATGGCCAATCAAAGTTTCATGTCCAGTATGCCTCGCCTCGATCCTCGTGAAGGTGACTCGACACTTCGGGCACACTTTTTGAGCCTCGATGGAACTGTTCACAAAGCCTTAACTTACAGCTGTTACAAGGTTCCTCATGTTTGACCTACCATAAGTGACACAAAGGAGAGTCTTGGAATAGTAAGCTATGTGTATACTTTAGGTGTGGTTCACTAAATCACTTCCTTCATGATTATCCCACCAAGACTAATGTTGGTCAAAGATCTATGCTTACATCTATTAAAAGTCAGAAGGGAGACTAAAGAGATAGGCTAGAGAGAACTCAAAGAGATAGAGAAGAGTCTAAAGCTGAGCACAAAGCTCTTGCCCGATAGTATGCCATCAGGGCACGAGAGAAGGCTGATGAGCCAAATATCATAAATGGTACTTTTCTTTTCTTTAACTCACCAATTTTGGCTTTAATTGATTTGGCGTCTACACATTCATATATTTGCACATCATAAGCATAAGACTAGGGATTAGATTCAGAGCTTATGGACCTAGAGATTATGGTTAGCAATCTTTTAGGTTAACATATTATAGTAAACAAGGTTTATAAGAAGTGTTTGTTGTTAGTAAAAGGACACCATTTTTTAGCTGATCTCATCGAGCTATCATTTAATGAGTTTGATCTTATACTGGGCATGGATTAGTATCCAAGTATTTGGCTATGGTGGATTACAAGTTGAAGAGGTTGATTCTCAAGGATAAAGATAGAGCTGAGATTATAGTTATGGGTGAGAGGACAGACTTCTTGTCCAATGTTATCTCAACAGTGATAGCAATACGCATATTAAAGAAGGGTTGTCAAGCTCTCTCAGCTCATGTTTATGATACCCATAATGGAAAGCTAGATGCTAGTAAGATACCAGTAGTGTCAAAGTTTATGGATGTATTTTTAAAAGAGTTGCTTGGGTTACTGCTAGAATAGGAACTCAAGTTCAATATAGAGGTATTACTCGACACTGCTCCTATATAGATAACTTTATATAGAATGGCTCCAATAAAGTTAAAGGAGATAAAGATTTAACTTTAAGAGTAGCTTGATAAAGGTTTCATAAGGCTAAGTGTTTCGCCTTAAAAAGTACCAGTGTTATCTGTGAAGAAGAGGGATAGTTCTTTATGGTTATGTGTGGATTACAAATAGTTGAACAAAATAACCATTAAGAACAAGTATCCATTGCCATGGATTAATGACCTCTTTGATCAGCTTAAGGGGTTGAAGTGTTCTTTAAGATCGATTTAAGGTTAGGTTATTACCAGTTGAGAGTAAAAGAGTTTGATATGGCAAAGGCAGCTTTCAGAATGAGATATGGCCACTATGAGTCTTTGGTAATACCATTTGGGCTTACCAATGCTCTTGCGGCATTCATAAATCTAATGAACAGAGTTTTCAAATAGTTTGATCATTTTATGGTTGTCTTTATTGATGATATCTTGGTTTATTCCAAGAGCAAAGAAAAGCATGAGCAGGACTTGAGGACTATTTTAAAAATTTTAAGAGAAGAGAAATTCTACGACATACTCAATATGTGTGAGTTTTGGCTTAGTAAGGTGTCTTTTTTAGACATATAGCTTTTGCAGAGGGGATTCGAGTTGATTACAATAAGATTAAAGTAGTTATGGAGTGGAAGCCGCCTAAGAACACTACTAAGATCAAAAGTTTTCTCAGTTCGGTAAGGTACTATAGATAGTTTGTCAAAGGTTTTTCTTTAATAATAGCACCTATGACTCATTAATTAAGGAAAGATGCCAAGTTTGTTTGGGATCATAAATGTCAATAGAGTTTTGATAAGCTTAAGGCGATGTTAATAGAAGCACCGATTTTGGTTCAGCCGATTTCTAAGAAGGACTTCACTATTTACAGTGATACCTCACATAATAGGTTGGGTTATGTTTCGATGCAAGAAGGCAAGGTAGTTTCTTATGCTTTTAGATAGTTAAAGCCACATGAAAATAACTACCTTACTTATGATTTAGAATTTGTAACAATAGTGTTTGTATTGAAGATCTAAAGACACTATCTCTATGGAGAGAAGTGTTATACATATACTGATCATAAGAGTTTAAAGTATCTTTCGACATAAAATGAGCTGAACTTAAGGCAGAGACGATGGATGTAGTTGATTAAGGACTACAACTATCTAATTAACTTTTATCCTAGTAAGGCCAATGTAGTAACTGATTCTCTTAGCAGAAAGTTCTTGGTAGCTAAGAGAACCATGAATGTCAGGCTTTAGTTTATACCTAATAGTGCTTTTTTGGCAGAGATGCAAGTTAAACCTAGCTTGCTATAGCAAGCTAAAGATTGTCAAAAGGATAATCATAGATTGATGAGCATGATAAGTACCATCCAAGAGGGGAAGCCTATTGAGTATGAGATAAAGAGTGATGGTTGTCTGTATTACCATGACAAGATTTGTGTTCTAAATGTTGAAGAACTAAAGAAATAGATTTTAGATGAGGCTCACAATGCTCCTAATGCTATTTATCTTAGCAGTATGAAATGTATCAAGGTTTGAAGTTATCCTATTAATGGCATAGCATGAAGAGGGACATATCAGAGTTCATGACCAAGTGCCTTACTTATTAATAGGTGAAAGCAAGACATCGGGTTCTGTCTAGATTGCTGCAACTTATAGCAATTCTAAAATAGAAATAGGATAAAATCACCATGGATTTTGGGGTTAGGTTGGCTATGACAAAGAGCAAGTGTGATTCCATATGGGTTATGGTAGATAGTCTTATAAAGATAGCTTATTTCATACTAGTAAGAATAGACTATTTTATAGAGAAGCTTATTAAGTTATACATAGTTGAGATAGTTAGATTACATGGAGAGTTGTCTTTAATTGTATCAGATCAGGACCTATGGTTTACTTTGAGGTTTTGAAAGAAGCTTCACAATGCCTTGGTACTCGATTAAGTTTTAGCATGGTGTTTGATCCGAAGACTGATAGACAGTCAGAAAGAGTCATTCAAGTAATCTTGTAATTCTTAGGTGAATAGAATGTTAGGATATACATGATGTTAAATTGATGATAAGGTATCTTTATCAGGTGTTTGAGGATATGGTAAGGAGTTGCACCATCAAGTTTAAAGGTAGCGAGGATTGATATCTAGCATTAGCAAAGTTTGCATACAATAACAGCCATTAAGCTAGTTTAGGAATGGTTCCTTATGACGCACTATATAAAAGGAAATGTAAAACTCTTTTGTGCTGGAGTGAGCTCAGTGAAACAAAGCTCATAGGACCTAATTTAATTAATGATACCGAAGAAAAGGTGAAGATCATCAGGGATAAATTGAAAGTAGCTTTTGATAAACAAAAGTTTATGCTAATCTCAAAAGAAAAGATATGGAGTTTAAAGTAAAAAAACAAAGTGTTTTTAAAGGTTTCATCATGGAAGAAGGTTCTACATTTTGGCAAGAAAGGAAAGCTAATTCTAAGGTTTATTAAGCCATACAAAGCGACAAAATGTGTAGGGCTAGTAACTTATAAACTTGCATTACCACTAAAACTTCAGCAGATTTATGATGTCTTCCACATCTCTATGCTCAGTAAATACAAATCAGATCTGACACATGTAATATTAGTGGGAGAGGTTGAAGTGTGACCAGATATATCTTATGAAAAAGAACCAATTAGGATTATGGCTAGAGAGGTTAAAGAGTTATGAAATAAGATAGTTCTATTAGTGAAAGTTGCTTGGAAGCACTATGGGATAGAAAAGGCAACATGGGAAATAGAAGCTCAAATAAAGGAGCAGTACTGTCACCTATTTGAACTAGGTAATGTTTAGGACAACATTTCTTAAAAGAGGGCAAGTAATGTAATGACTTAAAAATACCAACTTTTGTGAATAGCACTTTCCCGAGATGAATAGTGCTCTTGAGACCCCAGGTACACTGAAATTACCAGATGAAAGTATTAATCATAAAATAACTTTAGACAAAGTTTGAAACTAATCAAAAGTCATTTGGTTTGTTAAAAATGCTAAGAAAGTTTTTTATGGTAGTGTCTTCTAAATAGTGAACAAGGCAAAATTGAATCGTAAAATATTTTAAAAGTTGCTTAAAAAATTTTGAGATTAATACAACCTAATACTCAAAAATTCTAATTAGCCTATTGGCACTAGAATTGGAATTTTTCGATGTCGAAAAATATTTTTATTAAAAATCGAGTAACATAAAAGTGGTGATTTAATTTGATTTTTCTCATTTTTAAGCTCTAATTTTTAAAGGGTTATGGGGCCTAAATTAAGTGAATTTTTGAATGTTTAATTGACATTTAATTGAGCTTAAAAGAAAAGGAAAAAGGGGACAAAGAGAGGAAAAAATATTAAATTTTCAAAAATTATATATATGGTCAAAATAGCCTAATTTAGTTAATATTTTCTTTTCTCCTCTCCTCCTCCCTCCTCCATGAAGCTGATGGCTTTAATATTCCTCCTCCCCCATTTTTTATCCTTCAACCTTCTATTTAAGCTCAAATTTGTTCATTTGAAATGTTTTAAGGTGCCCCCATGATCTCTAAAGCATATTGGGAGCGAGAAATTTGAAGGAATTGAGAGAATTGCTCGGTTTTAAGACACAGTGAATAGTAACCTTTTCAGTTTGGGTAAGAATTTTTGAAACCCAATATTTTTCTTACATTTTTAAGGTGCCCAAGAGTCATCTTATGTAGTCGATTTTCATTTTTATGGTCCGTATGATTTTATATGAATTTTTACATATTGAATCTATGATGAAGAGTTCAGAAAACTGACAAAGCTCATGACAAAGGGAAAGTGAAGGTTTAAGTGGTCCTCAAGGTTGTATTATGATCATTTTGGTATGTGAAATCGGATAAGAAAATGTGAATTTGATTATGCCCTAAAATCACATAATATGGATATGCATGTAAATAGGTAATAAATGCCATATAATGGACAATTATGAGTTTAATAGAGTTAACTAGTATGTAAGATGTTTAAATATGATTATATAATGTTTTAAATATGTGTGACATGATGGAGAATGCATGTATGGGTGATATTGCTATTATAGCCGAATGGCCCTAATTGGTGCATAATGGTGTATATGTTATCTATGAATGCTTATGATATGTATTAATATTGATTGACCTAGAATTAAGTTATATGGTGTTGTATGATTAAAATATGCTCCTTTGGTGTGCCAAAATCCTTACGGCTAAATGGCCATGTTGTATGTTAGTGTATATGTGTGTTATGTTATAATGCATATAATTGGTTTTTAAACATGATTAATGATATACTATATGCATGATCATGAATGTTCATTAATGAGGAAGTATGTAGAATTGAATGTAATTATCATGCCTTATAGATGTATTAAATAGAAATATGAACCATATACTTACTACATGAAATGTTGGATATACATAGGGCACAATATGACATTTAAATGTGTTATGGTTTTTTATCGGTATGGTTGGCCAAATGAGTTGTTGAGTATGCTTGAGTGATGAATGTTAATCTTGTTTTATGCATATGTATGGATGCACATGTTAAATGGACATAAGGGTTACAAACATAATGATGTTACAAGGTTCAAGTAATATGCATGTATGTATACAGGTTTATACATGTGTGAGGATATATGTTTCCTTAAGCATGAATGTGACCTTATGGGTATTAGTGCATGAGTTATAATGTAAAGTTTTGGATTATGGTTGTGCTTAGGGCTTAATGGTGAAATGGCTTTAATGGGCAAATCAAGCTTGTGCAAATTAAGCACATAATAAGAAATACATGGTCAGTTAATTATTATTGATTATGAAATGTAAATGGAATGTTGATCATGTGATTATAAGCATGTTATGGTTACATGTATATAAATATGGACATTGGAATGTGGCATCGCATGAACATAATGTGTATAGTCATAATTAACACCTAAAAATTCTAAATTACCTAATATGGTCATTTGTTGACTTACCCTAATTAAAAGCCATTTAAAGCTTAAATTAAATTGGTGGAACTAAAAAGAAATATGTTAATAGCCCATATATATAACATAGACGAATAAGTTAACTAGTCAATTGGGGGTATAGTAACAGCTACTAGGGCACTATGGTGCTTTCATGTTTTTGGTCTATAAAGCACTTTTAGTCTGACCTAATGGCCTATATATATTCTTAATCTTTGAATCTATATTGGTAGATAAACTCTAAGTTCATAAATGTTCAAAATGTCTATAATGTTATATTGTCCTTAAACTCATGCTATGCTCAGTCTTGGACTCATATTATGCTTAACCTTCAGGTTTCATGAGATGTTTAATCTTTGAATCCATATTAGTAGAATGAACCTTCAGGTTCATAGAGGTTGTATTGGTCATCCACCCTATTATCCGTAAGATATGTGTTTTTATCATATGGGCATAAAATAATGATCTTATTGGAAATTTAATAATGGACTTTTTCATTAGTCATATAATGATTAAATACATATGTGAATTGTGTTTTCCATATTATTATGTGACATATACCATTTTAGTATGACATTTAGCTTATGCGTATATAGCATTTTACATATTATGACTTGTGCATACTGTTGTATGTAAGAAAATGACAATGAAATGACTATATTGTATGAGTTAATGCAACTTCATTACTAAGCTATTTGCTTAGTGTATCATTTTCACTTGCGATGCATAGGTATAAGGAAAATTGAGCCAAAGCCTTAAGACACCAAGACTATCAAGAAGAAGCTTTGCTTTTGGTATATTTTTGTTGTAATTAGATGGGTTATGAATTATATATATAGTAAATGTAGCACTCTTATGTTGTAATGTTAAATTATGGGCCTAAACTATCTATACTATAATTTTAAATATGTTTTATGGTTTTGTAACCCTATTTAAGTTCTTTCATATGTTTTAAACTTGTATGATATCTCTTCATAACTTGTATGATATCTCCTTCTAAGGTTGAGATTGTGTTTTGTGATAATATGCAATTTAGAGTGATCAAGAGGATCATGAAGATGGGAAATGGTTGAGAAATATTTTGGAAGTGTTTTTCTTGACTATAGGTTACTATTTGAATTGTGGGAAAGAGCCCGGTACAGCTGTTATGCTGCCAAAATTTTGGCATAAGGATTCTCAACTTTGAATATGTAACTCGATTTTTGAAATTTTTTTTAAAACTAATATTTTGAAGTTTTAATCATGAATGATGAAAGGTTTTAAATAATGTTGTATTATGAGTTAAGATTAGATAGCATGTTATGTATGCACTCTTTAGTTATGTTTGGTGATCAGTAAGTGATCTAAACGAGTAAAGGGTGTCACAATAGTAGTGACATAGCACATATCAAGTTTTTGGCTAGGCTGCAGTTCAATTGCTAAAGTATTCTGATAGTTCTTTATAGCCAATATTCTATAATAG
>CANXYI011349484.1:0-14398 GCA_948208565.1 Hura crepitans | reverse complement strand
TGGTCTATTTATTTTGATTTTTTTAGTTCGATTCTTAGATAAAGGTTCGGTTCGATTTTTAAAGAATAAAAATTAAAAAAATCGAACCGATCGAATTTCTCAAAATAATATCATTTTAAAATTTTTATATATAAAAATATATAAAATTTCGATTAATTTAATTCTTTCGATTCAATTTTATTTAAATACCTATTTATTTAGTTCTTAAATTTTTAAATCTTTAATTCTTTTAATTCAATTCTAAATAACCTTGTCTATTTTCACTCTCTTTAACTCTATCTATATGCATCCAAACTCGTCATGGACATGAACTAAAAAATGTTCCTTTCTAACGTGTGGATAAGGCTACCTTGTACTTATGGTCCATCATCCTTTACGTACTAGCCTTGACCCTCCCATTTTGACGAACTCCTAGCTCTAGTCCTCTTAGCAGGACGGAATCCAACGGACAAGAAATATTGAAACTAAAACAAAATAATAAACTGTCTTTCCAAAAAGACCGAAACCGTATTTTTCTTGGCCATGATTTTTTATTATTATTTTTTATATAAAAAAGGAGAAATAGAAATAAAAATAAAAATTTGAAAATTTCTAATGCATCAGAATCAGATATAGTTAAACTACATGTGTGCTATCTCCTAAATTTGAGCAGTTAATCGATGATTTATGTTCCTTTTTCTTTACAGGGCTTTGAGTTTGGGCTAACCTGAAAACCCTACATCATATTCTTGCTTAAACCAAATATAGGATTTCAGATCAGATCGACCATTCAATTCGAAGCCAATTGACGAATCTAACTTAGCTCAATTCTTGACCTGAACGAAACTCAACCTGAATCGACCTTTCAATTCGAGCCCAAAGCCCAACTGATTCATTAATCCCCATTCGGCTTGCACCGTCGGGTCTGATCAAATCAGCTTTAACTCGACTTGAATCAACCTTTCAAATGAAGCTCACACCTCAACTGATTGATAAACCATCCATATCTCGGTTTAGCTAATATGCATTTCAGACCAAAATAACTGATCAATATTTTAAAAAAAATAGTGACGTTCTCAGAATGCTAAATATTATAAATTTAAATCAAAATAAATATTTTAATTTATTTAGATACTTATATGCAAAAGTTAAAGGAAAAATAATAAAAAAATAAAAAACATCAATTATAATTATGACAAATTAACGCAATGAAACTTGGAAACACGTTGAAAAAGATAATCTTATACAATAACATGTCATTTTTTTTGTTACTTTTAACTTCATTGTTGAACTATAAATCTTTAAAAAAAAAATTAAATAAAATAAAATACGATCAACGATTCTTTCTCCTCTTCGAATCATCGTCACTGTCACTACTACTAGTCTCTTCACCACCCACTCGCCGCCTCAGCTCCGCCACAGCCTCGTCCATGACCTTCTCTCTCTTATCATCATCTTTTCCGACCACCGTCTCCTTAATCTTCTGCGTTGTCCCCTTGGCTGAATCCCACGCCTCCTTCACCTTCTGTTTCGCTTTATCACCTACACTCTCCACTGTCTCCACCACCTTAATCGTCCCGTCCCGAGCCTTATCAGCCGCCGTTTCTGCATACCCTTTGGTCTTCTCTTTCACGTCATGCGCAGCATCTTTCGTCTTTTCCTTAGCATCGTATGCATAATCTTTGGTTTTCTCCGCAGTCTCCACCGCCTTATAAGCGCCTTCGTCGGCCATATCGGCAGCCGATTGGGCCATGCCTTTGGTGGTTTCTTTGGTATCATGAGCATACCCTTTAGCCTTTTCTTTCATTTCCTCAGCTTTTTCTTTAGCCCTTTCTTTCATTTTCTCGGAGTCTTCTCTGGCCTGCTCTGCACGTTCTCGGGCTCTTTCAGCGCCTTCTTTGGTAGTTTCCTTGGCTAAATCAGTGAAACTCTTATCCTCTGCATTTTGTCCCTGAAACCAAAATCAGATTTAACATACAAAACTATAAAATCAAGATTGATATAAATATGATTATTGTACCTGATTATGTCTGGAGGCAGAGGTGAAGCAGACGCAAGAGAGCTTCTGAGTAGAGCCATGGAAGAGAGAGCAAGAGTGAGAAAGAGTTCTTGAGAGATTGAACATGGCGGTTTTGGTTAAAGAAATGGCTGCCATGGTAGAGTCGTAGAGTTCTTTTTTTTTTGCATGGTAGGCTATTTGTATAACTGAGAGTAACTTGTGGCAGCTCGCTTAAACAAACACGTAGGCTACTCGACGCCACGTGTAGATTGGCTGTGCAGGTAGTCAACACTTGTTTGTTTTTTTTTTTTTAAACTCACCTTTTGCCTAAATTTTTTTTTTTAAGTAAATAAGATGCATTCATAATTTTTTTTTTTTCAGAATTTCTCACTCAACTGAAAAAAATAAAGTGATTTTGTTTATAAATTTAATATTTTGTAAGTTTATTTAGACAAGTTTACATTAATTAAATAAATACTTTGAATTTATGTGTTCCCTTTGGTTCATCCGTTCACATAAAATGTGAGTTTAGGTATAAATTATTAATTCTAAGCTCAATTTAAAGATGAGCACGTAAAAAATTATTTTTTTATATCTATAAATTTGGGTTTGATGTATAAATCTCAAACCATATTCAATCCATATATAAATCATATTATTTATTTTTTATTTAAATAGCTTAAGAATTTAAAATATTTAAATATGTTAATATATTACAAAATAAATCCTTACATTAAATCTATATAATAGTTAAAAGAACTTCGTAACTGATATTTTTTTATATTAACTTATGAAAAAATACTTTAATACAAATTTAGCCTAATAAATTGGAATTTTCAATGTTATTCGCGAGCGCAAAATTAAATAAAAATATATAAATATTTTTTGTCAATTTGAACTGTATTAAAATTTATATTTTAAAATAAAGCTTATTTAAATTAGACTGGAATCCACTTAAACCAGCAAATTAATTGAGTTTAGTTAAAAAAAAAGGCAAAAATAATTAAAATTATAAGTTGTAGTTTGTGCGACTGAGGAGCTAAATTATTGCTTTTTCACATAAGAGTTAACATTAATACGACATCACGTATTATATATCACACGTCGCTATTAAAATTTTTTGCTCTTTAATTTCGAATTCCAACTTTACCCCTATCGTCATGATCAAAACTCCCCATGCTGTCCTGTCCCGTTCACTGGTCTCAGACAGCCATGGCTGCAACACTAACATCATACGCTCCTTCCTCTCTCTCCTCTATTTCTCCTCACACCAAGCCTCGTCTTTCTCTCTCCAAACCCATAAAGTTCTTTTCTTTCTCCTCAAAATCCTCAGTTCTCTCTTTCCTCCCATTCCACCACAATCACCAAAGCCAGTTCTAGCGACATTGACACCACCTTCTTAGACAATCTCAACCCCGAGGACGACGTTGTTTTCGACCCACCAACCCTTCCGGAAGACTTTGTTGATCCGCCGTCCTTCGACGAGGGCCCAATTGGAACCGAGGAAGAAATCGCCGCTGCTTATGAGGAGCTGTACGGACCCCGCATATTGCGGAGTGAGTCTTCTGGGGAACGATGTGTATGTAATGAATTCTAAGGTGAAAAAAACAACTGGGTTTGGTTCAAAAGGGAAAAAGGAGAAAGTGAGAGATGGGTTTGAGGAGAGAGTGGTGCAGGTGAGAAGAGTGACCAAGGTCGTTAAAGGAGGGAAACAGTTGCATTTTAGAGCCATTGTGGTGGTTGGAGACAAGCAAGCACAAGTTGGTGTTGGGGTTGGGAAAGCTAACGAAGTTATTGCTGCTGTTCAGAAATCGGCTGTTAATGCTAGGAGAAATATCGTTACTGTACCCATGACCAAGTACTTGACTTTTTTCCTCACAGGTATGATTGTCAAAATCTTTGCTTGAATATTGGGTAATTGTCCGCTTTGAGTTTTTGGTTTAAATTCCATTATGTGGTTTGGTTACTATGTAGATTCTGTGTTTGTCAATGTGTTGTGGATTAATCTGTGGGTAAAGTTTGTGTTTTTGAAGGTAATTTTGGGGTTATTTATAGTACCAATTATAGGAAACTTTAGTTCATTTCACTAGGATTAGTGCCTGGAAAAGTATCTTGGGGCAAGTAGGAAAATTTGGAAGATTTTGAACTTTTTTCTATTCAATTAGAATACTTTCTGTGCAGTACTTATAAGTTAGAGTCTGGCTTTGTTACTGTTTCTTTTTCCTTCATTTACGTGAAGGGTAATATGTGCAGACTTTGTGTCAGTTGCATCATTTGCGTTACAGAAAAATGCTATTCAAATTTATGGCATAACATTGCACCCTAAAAAGTGTAATTTTGATGGGATTTTTCGGTTATGGAAAAAAAATTTTGAGCTCCTCTGCTATTATGAAACATTGCGGACCGTTAAGGTGCTAAGTGCGTTGTTGATGGAAACTTGCAATGGTGGCGAGTTTTCTTTTCTTAGGCTCTTGTTGAATTTATGAAATTGTTGCTCAAAGGCTTGCATTCTCATCATTGTCAAAAGTCATGCTTCACCAGCCTAAACTTTTTCCCTCAGGGATCCAAACTTTTACATTGGCCAATCCGTGTCTTCAAGGCGTAATGTACCCATTTTAATCTGATAGTTGATCTTGGATGAACAGAATCTTAGACTAAGGACTGAATTAATATATTTGAAATGATTTATTTAAGATCCTTACCTTGTACTTATCATTCATATTGGTGCCAACAGCGGACAATGTATTGCTTGATTCTTACACTGTTTGTGAATCACCAGTCAGTCAATTTAGGCAGAATAGATAGAGTGATTTTCAAGACACCGCCTTGCAATACAGCCGCATCAATCCACTCAGGTGGTGATTGGATCAGTGAAGAATTTGTTGGGTTCAAGAGACTAATCACGGCTGCATTTACTATGCGGCTTTCAAACTAAAGAACTGGGGGTTTTCTTAATGTCAGTATGATTTTGAAAATTTTCTTCCTTCTCTTATACGAGGATGACATAGAATTTGTTGGAGTCAGTTTTAACTTGTAAACTCCTAACCTTCTCTTATAAAAATCTGAACATGAAGGAATAATTCAAGAAAAAATTATGTTAATGTCTTTTCTTGCAGTTGCAAGGAAGTTGGAGCCAATATTTTCATATGAAGAACTGTAAGTTGAAATTGCCATGGAAGCATGACTCGCATTGTGTTAATGTGGATGTTTGACATTAAAAGCTATAATTGATTAGGAGCTTAGTGTCAAACAAGCAACATGCCAATAATATGCTGTAATTACACCTAATATTTGAATGGCAGATCAGAGGGAGATTAAGGAGCAGCAAAGGTGATGCTTAGACCTGCCTCCCCGGGTACTGGAGTATAATTGCTGGAGGTGCAGTTAGAATCGTTCTTGAAATGGCAGGTGTAGAGAATGCTTTAGGAAAGCAACTTGGGAGTAAGAATGCCCTTAACAATGCCAGAGCTACAGTAGTTGCAGTGCAAAAAATGAGGCAATTCCGTGATGTTGCCCGTGAACGAGGGATCCCAACGGAAGAACTATGGAAATGAAGGATGTAAAAGAAGCTCTTTTTTCTATTTTGAATCTTTTTCATTCTTAATTGTGAATTATTTACGGCAGGTTTTTGTAGTAAATCCTGTGAAAACAAGAAAAAGGTTCAAGCATTTTGTTTTTTCTTCCTCATGATCCAATTGACAAGAATAAAGGTTGCACTTTTAAAGGGATATAATCCAAAGATGGAGAAGCATATCACAGGCTGCCCAGAACCTGCAAATGGAGAAGTTGGGCATCATTTCACACGCACATATGAGAATGGCATCCAAAGAGAGAATTTGAAAAAGAAAAAGAAATTTAGAAATTCATTTCTGGAGCTATATATAGATCAAGTTTTCCAAACATTTGAAATCAGTCTAGAAGAGGTGGAAGTTCCTGCTTCGGTTGCCATGTTGCTCATGTTTCTGCTTCATCAACTCCAGAAATGACAAACATAAGGAGAAGGGTGGAAAGGAATCAAAGGATGACTAACAGAAGCAATTAGGCATACCAAGATATCGTTCTGAAAGTACGATGGGGACAGCGTATGGAGATTTACTTGCAAGTCTTGTAATCTTTTCTTCTCATTTGTCTATGAATTAATGCAGCATATAATGTAATTAGCTTCCATTCAAATGATCAATAAGTAGAATCTTACAGCTCTTTGCTTAATCTGTGTGATTGTTTGGGACCAAGTCCATTTCTCTCATTTGATGTTCAACTGAAACCAGACCAATCTGAGAAAGAAACCTGCAGGGAAGATTAAGATGCAGATATCAAATGCATCCCATGAATCGCATCTTTAGGATTCACATTGAAATGAATAAATTCAAGTAAAACTCATGCATCCCCTTAGCTTGTGTATCAATCACAGCTTATTTAAGCCAGCAGTAAACTACCATTCAATTTCGAAGAAGGATCATTCAGTTCCTTATCCTTTCCCAACCCCACCAAAGCTGGAATTCTTAATGGCCACAACTGACAGATTTAACACTTGGAACCATGACTCAAACGGATAAAGCTGTGAAACTAGAGAGAGAAAGTAGACAAAATTCTACCTCTGCAACCTAATACTGGGATGCGTACGTAACCAGTACCACCCCTACTAGACATAAATCAAATTTATTAGTTCACTGGTAGTTTTATCGAGTGAAATCTGGATCCAAGCTAACTGAATTGATCTTAATAGGTCTTTGCAAGGATTATATTGCCACGGGGTAACACCTGCCAGAACTTAAATCAACAGGAAACTACTGATACAATCTATCATTTTCAAAACATAATTCAGGACAATCAAATTGATGTGGAACTAAAAGCATGCCATCTATATTAACCAAGAAGAAATTGGTATAGCATTCTGCCCAAATAGTATAATGGCATCAAGGAGCAGAAAAACAGAAAGTGGTCAAGAAGCAGTCCTACCCTTACGGGGAAAAACTAAGTGCATGCTTGATTCAATCCATGAACTTTAGATACAAAGCTGGAAGACTAGCGTAGCTTACAAGCAATGCAGTACAGAGATTCTAAACTAAAGTAAACTAAATTGATAAATAAGAATTCTTACAACTTGAGCAACATTAACAAAATGAAAACAGAATTTCAAAAATCACAATGACTAGCTTCAAACCAAAAGTAAACTAACAATTTCAAGTATGCCAAATTAAAAACATAATTGTTCAATACTTCAATTCCACAAGTCAGGAGAAAAATGGAAGATATTTATGAAAAATTGCTTTACCAGGTAAGAAGAAAGAAAAGGGTAGCAGCGATTAGAACAAGAAAACCAACATGGATTAGCAACGAGCAGTCACTTGAAGAGAAGGCTAAGCCAAGCATAACAGCAAGGCATAAGCCCAGCATCAAAAACGCAGACTTTAGCGTATTCCATGTAGGACCCTGAAAATTAAACAACAAAAAGATCAAATTTTTTTGAAAGTAAGAGACGAATTGCTAAGTACATGATCATAAAATTATAAGCTACAAAATCAGTACTAACATTAACACCAGGAGCTAGAGCTCCTAATAACACTGCTTTTGCTGATGATATGTCTAATGGCTTCTTGTCCTCCATTTTCTATTTTCTGTTTTCACTAAAGCTTGGATCTTCGAGTTGAATTTCAGAGGAAGAGCCGAAGAGGGCAGCGGAGTAGAAGAAGAAGAGGAGGCAGCCGAATTGGGCCGAACTTATTGTATTAAAGAACCCAATAAACCTATTTCCTTTTCCTATATGGATATACTCATGTTGAAGTTCCATATAATAATTAAAAGTTGTTTTGTAATTTTGTAGGTTTAAATTAAAAATTCTATGGGGCTTCTATAATTTCATAAAATACAATCCATACAATCCTAATTAGGTGATAAGATGAAGTACTTAAAACTTTAATTCATATTAAATCCAATTAGAAATTCACCTAAATTCTTTGATAACTTTAATTCATATAAAATTCGGTCCATTTAATTTATTAATTTTTTATTATTAAAAAATTAAATTGAATAAATCAATATAACCAAATCAAAAATCGAATGGTATACGGTCCGTTTAGGTTTTGCATACTCCAGCAATTATACCAGTACCTACCATGGTCATCATTCATCAATTGCAGAAGAACCATTCAAGAAGCTGCAATAAATATAAATTTCCCACAATTGTTACTTATATGATCAAAACAGTTGAAATTTTCCACAGATTTTTCTTAAACTCTTCTTTTGAATTCATACTGTTACATAATATATATATATATATAGTTATATACACATGCCATTAGTTAAACTGTAAAACCTCTCTGAATTAACATTTAAGGCCTACTAAAGCATCATGTGCCAGTGACCGTAGTTCCAGTGAAAGGTATTCAGTAATGTCTAATGCTCATCTTCGAATATGTTCACATCAAAACATTGTCAACTTCCCATATATGCAGGACCTCTCAGAGTCGGATCTTGCTGGAAGAGCCATTCTTTCTCCTTTAGATAGTGCAATAGTGGCTCTGGCTCATTCACAGCACCACAGCCGTAAGGGGTTGGTCTTTGGTAACCATGATAGAGCTTATCCCTCTTATGTTCGACAATTCCATTGCCATAAACAGGAGGATAACCCGAATCTAACTGTGAATTTTCCACATAAATCAATGGATTTGCAACCAATGGAGCTCCAAATTGATCAAAAAGACCAGATCTTGACATGTCATGAGCATAGAAATTTCCAGTGTTCACAGCAGTATATGCATGCTCTGACCTTGCATGATTTGGGGTGCGATCAAGGTTCTGACTTTCCCTGTATTGACGAAGCCATTCGGAAGAAGACATCCGACGTGTTGGTGGGTAAACATCTGTGAAATTTGCAATACCAAGGCCATAATCAAGCGGCTGAGGAGAAACTGTCCAATTTGAATAGCCACCCACTTGTGATGCATCAAAGAAATTGTCGGTCCTGTTGGTGTTTCCTGAGCCATTGTAGTTGGAGAAGGTAGATTGAATACCATTAATCCAAGCAGCATCATCAGGCAGGAATGGGGCAGAAGGTGTTGGAGCTGAATAAGCAGGGGGTGTGTTATGAGTGATCACAGATTCCTGCCCAGAACTAATGACAGGGTTCGTAGAATCACTTATGGAGAGATCTTTCAGTGATGCAGACGCTATTTCTTCAATTGGTGGCATACTATGTTTGTTCATATCTCTTTTCCCTTTCGCTCTGTCATTGCCCAAGCTTCCTCTATTAAGGACCCAAGCATTCAGTGAAGGCGGTCCAGCACAGACACCGGTGTTGAAAGAGAAAGGCGCGGAAGACATTGAGGCTTCAGAATATGGTTGTGATGCCACATCCTTTGCAAGAGCCTCCTGCTGTTGGAATGATTTGTTGCGCCTGAAATTAGTGAGATCGGATTGAAATGATGAAGAATCGCCTTGTGCCTGGTTCTGTTCTATTAGCATCGAAGTTGCACGTCGCAAGCGTTCATCAGCAGGTACTACATGATCTGCAGTATCATCTCGAGTTGACTCATCACTAACCCGTGTAGCACTATAAAGTGGTGCAGAATTGTATCTAGTGAGAGGCTTGAAGAGAATGACTTCTTCCTCGTCATTGACCACAGGTTTGTCGATCACACGAGGGCTACTCGGTTTCTCCTCAATCTTCTCAGATTCTTCAATCATTTTGTGAACATGCTGACCTGGTTCTTTCTCTTCAACAACGATACTAGGGGCCTCTACAGCCTCTTCTTTCTTGTACAAAAAATTATTGGACTCTGCTACAGAAAATTTTCTTCCAGATTGATCATAGCAGATCCACTTCTGATTATTATTTGATCGGTCAGCAATCTTGATGGCAGCATTGACAATGCGGTGTGCACGGCAGTCAGCTCCATCTTCATAATTGTCTGCGTGTTTCCAATGAGTCAAAAAATCTAATGATTTGTGAGAGCAAGCTAAAGGTGCAAAACCCCTGAGCTCATAGTCTTCCCAAAGAGCCACACTTCCTAGAGACTTGATTTCTCCTTTATCAATATCAAACCGCTTTAGAAGTTCAAGAAAAGCACCAAAAAAGTAGTTAATAGCACTTCTGCTCTTTTCATTTGATCCATACGTTTCTACTTCATCAAGAGTGCTCACCAACCACTCTGAAAAGACGAGTACGGCAGGCATAATGGGACAAGAATTCAGGAATTTCACCTTCAAACATCTATTCACAAGGCGACCCATGAAAATGAATGCAGCACTCACTGCCTGTTGTGTCAACTCAAAGTGATCTGCATCATTTTTGTTCTTCGAATCTCTTTGTTCCGGGCTGTGTATTAGATTCTGAATGACAAAGATGAAGATAGAGATAACTTGAAGAGTTCGGAAAGGGCCACTTCTAGCTGAATCCACACGCTGGTAGGACTCCATCGAACCTTTTAATTTTTCATCATTTAGTGCCATCAGCATGTCAAGCTCTTTTACAGTAGATGCAAAAGTAATAGGGAAGTCCTCCAAGCTGCCCCTCGTAAAATGCGGAACAAATGTTAGAATTTGAGTAGAACCTTTATCAGAAAACTTTTGCATGTAGAGTAAGTCTCTAAGCACATTACACACTGTTAATTTCAAGCCCCATTACCCAAAAAAGGTTGATAATCTAGCAGCAAAAAAAGGCATGGATCTGCAAATTTAAGTTTAAACATGCATTATTTGTTTAAAGAATCATGTTCTCAGCTTATAATGTCCAAAAATCTTGCTTGAACAATATCTTATTCCTACCATCTAATTCGACTCTTAAAACATTGCTAGGTCTACCTATGACCTAGAAATGTCTATACACTGCAAGCCATCTATTTAATATGTCATCTAGTAACCATTGTAATTCTGTAGGCAAAGGCACATGCGCAACCCAGAGATGTATTTTGAACTTTCTTTTCCATTTCTATTCTCTTTTATTAACATGTCTTTAGCTATCATTACAATCCTTAACATCATAAAAGAAAAAAGACAAGTCTGAATATCAAATAAATAGACACATAATTCCATCTTATTATGTGTCTGATCAGACAAACGAGCATCATTTAATCTGAACAGAAAATTGCAGATAGAATGATTTTGAAGAGGCCATGAAGAAAATTTGAAAAACATAAATTTGTACAATATTAAGCTCATTACTGCAGGCAACACACTCTGAACTGAATGTAGACAATGCATACTCCAGAAACAAACTTAACCAAAATGTTGCAACGTATACGAGAAGAAAG
Organism: Hura crepitans; assembly: GCA_948208565.1. Classification (NCBI taxonomy): domain Eukaryota; kingdom Viridiplantae; phylum Streptophyta; class Magnoliopsida; order Malpighiales; family Euphorbiaceae; genus Hura; species Hura crepitans. The sequence goes on along the minus strand of CANXYI011349484.1, from coordinate 3,169 downwards.
CTCCTCAAATCTTGTTAAAACTCATTTTCTTCTTCAAAAAGGTGAAATGTATAGCTTCTTTGATAAAAATCCAATAAAAATTTTCTTGTTACTCAGTTTGTTTCCATCTTATGCAAATAACAGGGGAAAACTTTTAATGCTGTGAGAAATGTTTACGCATTTACAAATGTATACACCAAATCATACATCAGATCTATGAAGTTCAATACCAGTTTAAACATCTAATTACATCTAAGATCACATCAGAACATTTATCTACACGGTCTATGATTAATGAAACTAGCATTCAGCTTAATTCTAGATGCTCCACAAATATCAGATATAAAAGCAGCCACTAAAGAAAATTACACAAGAAATCCCGCAAAGAATTAGAATTTTACAAGAAAAAAGTGCTTCAAGGAGTACCTGGATTTTATAAAAAAGAAGCTTATTGTTCTAATGAATAGAGGCCATAGATTAGTTTCCTTCGGGCCATCATGTTCAGGATGAACCATTTTGCAATTTGGCAAATTGTTACTCAAATTAGAGCTGGCCCCTACAAAACTTTCAGAAGGATTTAAGAAATCAAAACGGGCATCGCTAGAAAGAAATTCCGAATGAGATGACCTGTTCTGCAAGACCATAAGTAGTAATTGAAAAGCATAAGAATAAACACCAAAATCAGGGGAAAAAATATGGTAGATGCTACAACTTTTAGCTGATATGGAAGAACAAAATGCAACTTACTCTTTCAAACAATAAAATAAGGTTATCCCATGCATCAGGAAAAGGCTCTCTAACAGCCAAACTTCTTATGCAGTGATAAAGAGCTAGGAACTCATCCCCAACATATGTTGCCAACACTGCCAACTATGATAAAGAATAGTTGGTTATAAACAAAAAACACAAGTAACAGCTATTGGAAGGCATAAGAAATTTTGAGGTGCAGCCAGAAACATACCTGATTTTGGGGATTTCCACTGTGTGGCCAAATCTTTGTTGCTTCCAGGTAATGATTGACTGCTACTGACCAGTTTTGGTTCTTTACATCAGACTTTTCACATTGTTCTGTATATCTAGCTAGATCCCCAAGACACACTAGAAAGCGATGGCATAAAAATTGAAGTTTCTGCATTTTCTTAGGTTCAACAGAAACAGGATTTCCATCCCCTCTATAGAACGAAAAGTCTTCAGCGAGGCCATAATACCTTTTCATCTTTATGATCAAATTCTGATAATACTTAGTAGCTTGCGATAAAAATGACTTAAACCCTTTAACATTAATGTCATTACTTCTCTGCATACCCTCTTCATCAGCAGAATTTTTCTTTATTCTTCTACGAAATTCATCAATGTGCCTGTAATGCAGTTTCCACAAAGAATATTCTACATCTTGAAGTTCTCCCAATTCACAATCATTAAGGATGATTTTCTCATAACAAGAACAAGCTTTTTGGTACAACGCTTGAACTTCAGAATGCAATATACCTTTGGTAAGGATCAATGCCCACAACTGTTTATCTACGTTAGCAACCTAAAAGCACCAAAACTCCAAGAATCAAACATTAAACTTGGAAAAGTTTACTGTAGAGAGTGAAGTATCACGTGCAAAAGAAAATGCAAAGATTCACCTCAATGAGAGTTCTTGGTTTTTCTTTCTGATCCTTTGGAGGAGGAAGTGAATTAGCATCCATGATTGGATATGAAAAACCTCTGGCCTGATATTTGTCAGACACTGAAAGAGGAAATGTAAATCAACCTATATAATTTAAAATGTTATGTAACTATGAAACTTGAGTAACAAATAAGCAATCTAATAGTTCTTTTCTTTACTGCAAAAGAAAAGTTCTTTCCTTAAAAGCATTTAACATTCAGTGGAAAAAAAAAAGAAAAGAAAAAAGTTGGCCCTTTGGCGAAGGCAGGACTGAAATGCACTTTAGAAGATCTCATTTTAATCATATTTGAATACAAATGTACAAGTAAAAGAAGGAATTCAGATTTAGACATCTCATAACACCCCATTAACTACCAGGTACTTTCAGCAAATTTGCCCCAAATATTCACAGCTGTCGCAAGTAATCAAACATCAAGTAAACTAGAAAAGATTTCCAATCTATCAACAGGAAGGCTGAAATTGGGCATCAATTTGAAGGCCTTTTTTAGTTTTTTTAGCATAAAACAATTATATAACTGATACAAAAGATGATCATCATCTTCACCCGCAAGTATAAAACAAAGACAACACTGAGTCTAAAAGTGAAAATTGTTCAATTCCTCATGAACCGTAGACTAGAAGTAAGAATCAGTTAATTGAACCAAAAGAAAGAAAGGTAAATTTTACCTCCTAAACTTGTATCCGAGAAGCAACCAACTTGTAAATTACAGAGAAAATCCAAACAAAAATTAATACACAAGCCAGACTAACCTTGAAAACAATAAAAAGGAGCAACAGTAAAAGAAACCCATATCAAATTAAGCAACAAGGCTAGCCCAAAACAAAGAATTTTTTAGCCTTCATGGATCGTATGGAGAGATAAACAGGAACATAAAGAAAAAGAAAAGAACTGTTACAGGTATTGAAAAAAAGAAGAAGAAGGAGGAGTAGGAAAAGAAAGATACCTCAAGAGTCAAGAGGATGTGCAATTCAGTCAAAAAAACCAAAAAAAAAAATTAAAGCTTTATCATTTGTAAAAGTTGGTAACTTGCAGCCAATGTTTAATACAGAAATTGAGACCAAACCCACGAAGAACAGAGAGAGAAAAACGAGAAACGAGAAGAGTCGAGGAGGGATTGAAAGAAGCAGCAGGAATTTAGCCAGTTGTCCTGCTCAGTTGTGAAACAGACAAAGAAAGATGTCGCTGATTACGAGATTTTTATTATTATTTTCATAATTTCTTTTTCTTTTTGTAAGTTTGTGAAATTTTGTACAATTATCTAAAGAGATTATGCAAAAGGTCAGAAATAAACAAAAAAGTCTGATGATTATGATGATGAGAAACAGTTTCTATTGACTAAAATTCAAGAGGATCCCTTGCAATCCAAGCTAAACTCATCTTTCTGTCTTCCAACTTTATTAAGATGCCTTTCTTTATTATTATTAATACTTTCATATTCATAATTTTTGAGTAAATTAAATTTACTTTAGTTATATATGTTGGAACATCCTAATGATCTATATTGATTTTACTCC
>CANXYI011349443.1:0-15071 GCA_948208565.1 Hura crepitans | reverse complement strand
CATGTAAAATGAAGCATGTGTATGTTGTGACCAAAATATAAATAAGTTAAGCATGTAATTGAATTAATTCATTATGCAAGCGATTATGCTATGAATATGGACCAAAATGGTTTTTTTTTTGTGTTTTTCAAGGCAAGTATGTGTTCAAATTGCATAGTGATGTTGTTACTATTAAGTGTGCATGTGTATGGTTTGTGATAACTCATTTCACATATATTGCATGAAATAATGCTTAATTTGCTATGTCTGGTTAAAGTGATTATACCACTAAGCAAAAGCTTAACGCATTCCTTATTTAAGATACGTAGGTAACAGAGCAGTAAAATGGAGCCAAAGCTATTGCACCATAAGAGACTTTTGAAGATAGCCCCGGTATGGGTATTTTCAATCATTTTATAAATGTGTAATGATGTAAATGTAATAGTAGTAGTGTGCTCTTTTGATTTTTAAAGGATTAGGCCTAATTCGTAACTTGTGTTGTTTTTGAAACTAAAGTTGTAATATTTAAAAAGCTTTATTTATCTTGCATGATTGTGTGATAAATTATAATGTTGCATGTGAGAATGCTGTTTGAGTTGAGCCTAAGGCTCATTGTTTTTAAGTTGTTTTTAGAGGGTTAGGAGGACCCATATGAGATGGAGAAGTGTTGTATGTTTTTATAGAAATGTTTTTAAGTAGGTAAAAATTTGGGAAAGTGTCCTAGTATAGCCGTTATGCTGTTAGATTTTTGACATGATGACCCTAATGTTTACCTCGATGTGTATGCCAAATGATTTTTAATGTTTTTACAACTCTTTAAGTCAAGAAATTGGTTTATTACTTATTTAATAAAAATTTTTTAATTAATCGAGTTTTACGGGTATATGGAATCGAATATTAGTATGCAATGGTGCTCCCTATTTAGGTTTAGTGTACAAATTGGGTAGAGGGTGCTACAAGCATGGTCGATATGTAGATAATGCATGTGGGATAGAATTAATGAGAAAATGTGGGAATGGTTATGTATTAGATGTGGATAAGAGGTTTGAATGGGATTTATGGAATGTAAGTTGTCTATATGTTGTGTGAATTAAGATAAAAATTAGGTGTTGGCATAAGAATGTAAGTATAAGTGGTAAATATGGTGACATAATGCATGTACATATGTGTGACATGTATGGCCGAGGCATGTATGTATATGACATGGCATGGCATGTGTGGCCGAGGCATACATGGATTGTGTAATGGCATGGCTTGCATAAGATAAGGTATTTGCATGTGTATATAAACTAGCATGATGATATGGGATACGTATGTGTGATAACTTATGGAAAAATGCATGTGCATGGCTAAATACTATGTTTGGCTGAGAGGTGTGTGCCATGGGATAGCATGGTAAGTATGGCATGTTATGGTAGGTAATGTGCATGATTAGCATGATGTCATAAGCATATGATGCATATAATTAAAATGTTATGAAGTATGTATAATTAGGTGTGGAAATATGGCTTGTAAAGTAGTAAGTTTGGTATGGGAAATGTGACAAAAAATTGGCACCTAAAGTGGCTTGAAAATGGACTTATAAAGCTTAGGCAAAAGTGACCTAAAATTGCCTAAGCTTGTATTGCTAATTTTACCCCATATATAATGAAATTGGAATGGCTTATGGGCCAATATGAATGGCATTATGATATGTATAATGTGAGAGCAAATGTGGCTATGTTGGTAAGTTGTTTTGGCATGAAATGGTGCTAGTGAATTATGGCTATAGGCTTATAACAATGTAGAGAATGGAAAACGGATCTATAATTGTCTTATTAAATTGACTAATTGGAAAGTAACCTATAATTGGAATTTGAACTGCATGTAACTAGATCTAGATTTTTAGCATAATTTAGACTAAAATTGGACTTATACATACATAGTAAGAGGACCTAAAATTAATGTCTAAAAATGACCTATAACTATCTGGTAGGCCTAAAATGGGCCTATAACTAGCTGAGCCAAAATTTGACTATGGAAAGAAATTCATAAGTGACTATAAAATGAATTATAAATATTATAAGATGATGGTTAGTAAGTAAGCGGACATGAAATTGAGATAGATGGCCCATTAGTTAAAAACCCATTAGATGGGTTAACCAATCAACTTAAGGATTAATAGTTACTAGATAATTGCTGATGTTTAGTAGATTTGGGAGATTTATGGACTGATCACTGGTATTTATAATGTGATGATTGAATTGTGATTATTGGATTCGAGAGGTCTATAGACTGATCCCTGATATCCATGTTGAATATTTATTGATGTTTCTTAGATTTAGGAGGTCTACGGACCAATCCTTGGTATCCACTATTTAATTTAGGAGGTTCCTATAAACTAATCCCTACTATCAGACTAGGCTGGTGCAGTGATTGGGTTTTAAAATATGGGCCACTATAGAGTTTATATTCCCTCTAGGTCTAGTGTTTTAAAGTGTAGTTTACCTAATTAGGCTTATTTAATAAATTAAATATTTTATGTAGTGATAGATGTAGGAATGATAGGAAGAATGATGGGAAGAATAAATAATTACCTGATCAGACTGAGGAATAAAATGTTCTTTTTTTGCAACATGAATATTATGTACTATATTTATACATCTTTGGATGTCATTTCATCTGAGTGTCTACATGTGACATGTTTTCAATGCATTAAATTCATTACTAAGTTTTATACTCAACGTACTAGTGTTTTGGTTTACAGGTAATAGTAAGTAGCAACTCAACCTCAAGTATTATATAGTGTAGTAACAGAGGTAGAGAAGGGTATGACATGTTATATTTTAAATGGTTTTAGTAGGAACTCATGTAAATAATGTAGGTTATGAGTCCAACAAGCTTAGAAGCTACAAGTGTCTATGATAATAAGTTATACATGTGATATAAATAAACTGGCCTTTTGAATGGTTATAATCTATCTTAATTTGATGTTGTAAGCTTAAGGCCTATGTGATGATGATATGTTTGTGCTATATATATATATATATATATATTAATGGTAAAGAAGGACCAAAAGGGTTTAGGAGGTAATAGTAGAAGTGTTAGAGTTTATTAGAAGTGTCTTTGTATAGGTGGAAATTTTTAAAATGTAACTCGGTTAGCTGTTGTGCTGCCTAATTTTTTGTAGATTTTATAATAGGTAGAAAGTGAGTCTTTGGACTTAATATACCCTAAATGGAAATGTCTAAGTGATAGACTTAACATTTAAGTAATAACTGTCCAACTAATGAATATTCCATAAGTGTTAAGCAATACAGTCCTAAGGTAATTTCAAGATGGGTAACCTATAGGAAATGAATCAATTATTAGGTTTTTTTTTTTAAAATCTGGTACGAGGTGTTGCAATATATGGAATCATTTTAATTGGATTCATGGACCCATAACCAAGGGCAAAAGCCCTAAAAATCAATTTAATAAATAGAAAGCTAATTATCATTATGATCTATTACACTTATCAAGTTTTAATTAAAGGTTATAATGGTTTAATTTCATCTTTAAGGATTTAAAGGAATTAGAAGATAAACAAAGTCAAATCTCTAATGAAAGGTATTATGAAAATTAAGAAAGATAATTGGAATGATGTGAAAAGTGATATGTATCCATTACTAAAGATAAAATTTTCTAGAATTCTCCATTCTTTTCTTTGTTTAGACATAGGGGTGCTTAATCAGTTAAAGAAGTGGCAATAGACTTCAAAATGGATAAAAGCGCTACCCATAATCTTATAGAAATCAATCTTGGAATTCTTCCTTCTGCTCTTCTCAACCACACACATATAGGAATGAAAATAGAATAAAGGAGAACAAAAAGGGAAAAAGATGCAATATGAAGGATAAATTAACATAGGGAAAAGATAAAAGAGCTAGACTAAAAATAGGGAATAAGGGAGGTGGTGGAGCTAAGCTAAATCAAAGATTTAAAGCCTTTTAGAAATTAACATTAACCTTGGATCAATGAGGAGTGAAATAAAAGAATGAATTTAGAAAAATAGAGAAAGAAAATAAGGGCAAAATTTTCTTTCAGCTTTTAGGATCTTTATCGAGTTTTAAGAAATGAGATTTACCTCAATCTTCTTCAAATTTTCATTATTAAATTAAAAGACTACCAAAAGCAAAAATTAGGTCACAATTTTGTATCCATGTCTTTGAATTTTTGTTTGAAGAAATTTTTTTTACTAAATTGAGGGAAATGTGATCGAACTAAATAACAGGGAAAAGATCCTCCTAACTTTTTTGCTGTTGCCTTAACGATGAATGGTTATTGACATAGGGAAAGAGAGTATCTTTAATTGCTATATACATTAACACAATAGTGGTATTAATTCTCTTTTGTGATACTTGATACAAATTCAGTTTTCATTAAATTTTTAAGGACTATTTTCATGTTCTAATTGAATAAATTAAGAGTAAATGTGATTTTTAGAATTGAAGTTTCTGAAAATTGTTTTGGGTCATTAGTTTATCTTGAGTGTCATTTTAATTAACTATTATTGCAATCTAGATGAAAAGGAGATGTATGAATGATAATGGGAATTGAGGATATAATTAGAGCTTCTACAAGCTAATTGGAGAATTAAGAGTTCAGAGATAGTATAATTGGGGGCATAAAAAAAGGATGCAATATAGAGTGTTGCTACTAAAATTACAGTAGGTCCTAAAAATTAAATCTTTAAGGAAAGCAAAGACATTTTCCTTTGCTTCTAATAAGGGAGGTTCGCATCAATGAACCTTCAGAGGTTAGTGCATATTAGTCTTGATATATTATTGAATTACCATTTTATTTCTATCAAGATTTTAGAAATTATACTTATTATGTAAAGCAACATAGATTAAGGTTAAGAGGGAGGTAGATGTGGTAATTATAGACATTTTTATTAGTAAGTTATGTTACTAGATAATGCTAGAGGTGCCTATTACATTTTTAGCTAATTTTGGTAGAAACATAAGTCAATAATGTTAGTGAATTCTTGCTATCCAATTTTAGCAGACAATTAGGCACAAAACCTATTTATTTTGTATGGATCTTTTATTTAATTGGATTAGAATAGTGATTGGGATGCAACTAAAATATACATAATTGATTAAATAAATTGAAAAAGGATATGTATATCATAATTGATGACATCAAGTTTAAGTAGAAAGCCATTCCATGGGGGTCGCACTTCTTTTAAATGTATGTTTAACTTGTATCATATTTATGTGTTCACTTGAATGAGTAAAATTAAGAACTATTGACTTATTTGTACTACTATATATATATGTGTGTGTGTGTGTGTGTGTGTGCATCTGTGTGTTCACTTCTTTAAATTTATGTAAAGGCTTATTTTGGTTCAAGCAATTTAGTAGAGTTTGATGAATGAAAGGCATGACCTAAGGCTAAGATTTAGAATAAGGTAAAGGTATGTAAACTATATATTTGAGATACACATGTTATAACCGATGAATTACATATCTAAGTTGTGATTGTAGAGATGGTTAAAGATGTTAATTATAGGAAATAAACATACATAGATTGATGAATAAATCATATATTTTGATTACATATTAGGGGCTAAATTACATTAAGGAAAGAAGACTATGCTTTTCTCCATTTGACTTGTTTTGTGTACAAAAAAGTAATAATAATTTAGAAGAAAAAGGAATAAATAACACTTACAAATGACAATGTTCTTACCAAAGTTGCTAAGCTAGATTCATTATATGTGTTTCTTAAAGCTTATATAAAAAACAAGCTTAAAAATGATAAAAAAAATGGATACTTGTAAATGTGTGTGAGATTAGTAAAAAAAATAGGAAGTTTAATGTATTTAATAACTAAGTTTAAAAAACAAGTGAAAATACCTAAGTTAAATTCATGTAAATTTATACCTACCATAATGAAATTGTGATTAATGAGGGTAATTATAAATATTCTTTACTTTTTCATAATTTGATGCATGAGTAAGCTATTTAACTTCATGTTATGTTATGAGGTTTCATGAAAAGAAAATGAGTTTAAGATGTCATATAAATAGACATAAATGTGTTATTATATGGAAGAAAGTACATATGGGATATGATTTTGCCTTATAAACAAAAATGGTAGCCCAAATGAAATGAGATTGGTGAAAACAATATGATGGTTAGCTGTGCATGCATAATCAAAATTTGTGCAATTAATGCTATAATAAAGAGTTTTTGAGTTGTTAGCTTATATTTATAAGAAAGGAAAAAGTGCTTCATGATATTAAATATGTGATAATGAGATCAATGGTACGATAAGATGATATATGAGAAGAATCTTAAATGGTTAAAATTATGTGAATTGATGTGATTAAATGCTAAAAAAATTTTTCGATAAGTGCTTTAGCAAGAATGATACTCCATAAACAAGAGGTATGTACTATTGGTGCACTTTTGTATTAGTGCGGAAGATATGTGAAATTAAGATGATAATAAGGGATAATGATGTTAGCCTTTAAGGCTTATTAATCTAATGGCATGTTGTTATAAATGCATATATGATCTATACATGAAAAGTATTACATAGAAGTTTTTAAAGAAATGAGTTGAAAAGAAAAGAATGATCTTATTTTTGCTTAGGATATACATATTGATGACTTTAGGATAGTTTGGCTTGCCAAATAATAATGTTAGTAGATATGCATATATGAATAGCTTCGGTTATCATTGTGCTTTGGCACTATTGGTTAGTACTAGCACCATTCTTCATACCTTCTAGTACTATTGATATGATAGTTTAAAGGTATTCTCACACCTTATACCTTCATATACTATAGAGATAACTCTTTACAGGTGCTATTGGGCCTACCCTATTATTTGGGCATTCAATTCATGTTTAGGGAGAAATGGGCCTTCTAAAATAATAAAGATAAAAATGACATGTAAAGGAATATTTAACTTAGTTAAATTATCTAAAATAAACAAGAAATTAGAATACATGCTTATGATTTTCTTTTGTTAGTAATAATATGTGTATAGACTCATTCTACCTTATTGTATTAAGTTTCTATTCCATGATTTAGTTTATGTAAAATATTAATGCCACACTCTTTAACTAGATGCAACTTACAAAAGATATATGTTATGCTCTAACTTGGTAAATATGGTTAGTGCAAGATAATTAATTTAAGACCTATAAATTCTAAATGGTATACATACTAAGGTATACTTTGGTCATGCAAAAGTATTGCATAGTTATGTGAATTTCATATATATGACATTACCTTTTTTTGTTTAATTATTGATTTATAATAAATAAATTAAGATATAACTTGTAATTTGTTAATTTTAATAAATATGCCAATTTATTTAATGAATGGATGATATGTAAGTATGAACATTACGATTTAATCTCTTTATAATGAAAGTTCAAATAGATTTAAAAGGAACATGTATAAATATCATTGTAAGCATTATCATAAAATGTTTAGCTATATGAATACTATTCTCAAGGCTAACATTCTATATATTTATATTATTAATAAGGATGACTAGTAACTAGATGTTTAGATTAGGATTTACACTATTGAGCAATTTTGCTCAGTGTGAGATTTTTTCTTTGTGTGGGTTTAAGCTAGGATGTTTCAATGGAAAAGGATCAAGCTGGTACTACATGAAAAATTACATACAGAACAAGGTGTAGAGATATAAAGTCTTTAGTTTCCATTATTTGATTATGCTTGTTGTATAACAAATGATATCTATTGTATATATATAATGTTATGTCATATGAAAACTTGTAAAGATATGATGCCCTGTATCTAAATTCTAATGATCTAAATAAATGAAAATGTATGGAGTGTGTGTGCAGTATATGTGAGTGTGCATATTATGGATCTTTGAGATGAGATTTTTTCTTTGCTTGAGATTATATAGTTTAACGCCTGAGTTTTTGAGTGATGATTTTTCTTTGGATGATGAGGTTTTAAATGAAGCTTTGAGTATGTATATGGATATTTAAAGTGTTTTCTTACAAGTTGAAATTTTAGGTATTGCTTTAGACAACTGTTATGTTGTCAAATTTTTCATTGAATAAACCATCCATATGAATGTTTTTTTTAAAAAAAGGTGTTTTAAATGGTAATAAAATGTTTCCATAAATTAATTTAAAAGTGAAACTTTTTGGCTCATATTTTTTGTATGTTATGTTTCTTTTAAAAATATTCTGTGATATGATTTTATATATGCTATAACACCACCTTATTGTGTGCCTTCATGGAATAGGTAAGAGGTTTTACATTTAGTGGTATCCATGCATAGGCTTAGATAGTTCTAGGAATATAATATGATAATTAGAAAGTCATGGGAGATATGTTTTGAGATATGAGGATTAGGGAGTTTCTAATGCGGTTTTACCCTTTTGCATGTCATAAATGAGAAAGTGGATTAAGGATTATGCTGAACCATGAAAATGGTTATAGATAATGAAGATTTATCTAAGACTAGGAGCAAACATCACGAGATACCCAATTATAAGTAATAGTTGGTTGATCAACATTAGTTCAAATAGTACTTTTATTGTAAAGTACTGAAGGATTTTATAAAGTGTTTAAGAACATAATAGTTTTATTTAGAGGAATAAGAGATATGTGCTGAAGAAGTAACAAATTTTGGGATAGTGAATGAACTTGATACATCCAGTATACCTACCAAATTCTCTTAAACACTTTGGGTAAATATATATATGGCATGTTTCATATAAGCTAGTTTATGAATTATAGATGAACAAACATCTATATCAATAAATGCTCGAGCATATCATGTTGTTATCATCATTAATATCATTACCATCATACATGCATAAACCACCACTTTATTTATATATGTACTTAGCTAAATTGAACATGAGATTTGACAAGGCATATATATAAAGGTATTAGATAGCAAGTGTAGACTAATATAGAAGTGACTAAATTGAGATATTTGTGTAACTGAATAAAATTTTAACGAGATAGACAATTAAATATACTAAATAAGTGCAAATAACTAATGATGTAAGGTTGAATAAAAAATGCTAAGGGAATTTACTTATTGATAAAAAGTTTTTAAGATTCACTAAGTTGAGAATTTGCTTATACAATTTAATTTAAGATATAATATATATGCTACCAAATGTTCATCTTGATAAAGTTATAGAAAGAGTAAAAAATATTAAGAGATGATAAGATCCTAATAAGTTGAAAGTGTACTTAGATTCAATTTTAAGGATAAAACTACTTTAGTAGGGAAGATTGTAATGGCCCAAAAATCTTGAATTATGAGTAGGGTCACTTTGGGCCTAATATAATGAATTCGAGACATAGAAAATGTTCTTAAAGGTTATATATGGAATCATTTTAATTTGATTCAAAGACATTTAAGCAAGGTTAAAAGCCCTAAAATCAATTTAATAAATAGAAATCCAATTATCATTATAATCTATTTCACCTATTAGGATTTAATTAAAGGCTACAATGGTTTAAATTCATCTTTAAGGAATTAAGGGAATTATAAGATAAAAAAGTGAAATCAAAATTTAATGGTATGATGAAAACTAAGAAATATAATTAGAAGGATGTGAAAGGTGATATTCAGCCATTGCCAAGGATTGAATTTTCTAAAATTCTCTATTCTTTTCTTCATTTAGATACATGCGTGGTTAATTAGTTAAGGAAGTGGCAGTAGACTTGAAAAAAAAAGGGAGGAAGCCATATCCAAAATATTTTAGAAATAAGCCATGGAATTCTTCTTTCTTCTCCTCTTAATCACACAAAATCATGAACCAAAATAGAATGAAAAAGGAAGAAAAGGCAAAAAGGCAAAAAGTTAAGGATAAATTGACATGGTGAATAGACGAAAGAAACAAACTAACAATAAGGAAGAAAAAATGTGGTGGAGCCAAACTAAATCCATAATTTAAAGCCTTTAGGAATTTGACTTTAATTTTAGATCAATAAAGGAGAAAAAGAAAAGAATGAATTAAAAAAAATTGGCTTTTGGTAGCTTCATCGAGATTTAAAGGAGGAGATTCACCTCTATCTTCTTTAAATGTTCATTATTAAATAAAAGGACTATCAAAAATAGAAATCCAATCTCAATTTTGTGTCCATGTCTTTGAAATTTTGTTGGAAGAAATTTCCTTTTCTAACTAAAATGAGGGAAATATAGTCAAACTGAATAACTGGGGCAAACTCCTCATGATTTTTCTATTGCAAACTTAATGGTGAATGGTTACTGATAGAGGGAAAGAGAGTATTTTCCATTGCTACAAAAATGAACACAATAATTATGTTAATTCTCTTTTGTGATACTTGACTATGAACTTAGTTTTAATAGAATTTCTAAGTATTATTTCCATGTTATAATTGAATGATTTAAAAGTGAATATGATTTTAAGAATTGAAATTTTTGAAAGCTATTTCAAGTCATTGGTTTTCCTTGAGTGTCATTTTTGTCAATTATTATTGTAATTTTGAGAAAATAGAGATGCATGGATGATAATATGAATTGAAGGTGTAATTAGAACTTATAAAAAGTAATTAAAGAATTAGGAGTTCAAGAATAGCAAAATTTGAAGTGATATGGAGTGTTGCTACTAAAACTGCAAGAGGTCATAGGGATCATATCTCAAAAGAAAGCAAGGATATTGATGGAGGTTTGCATATGTGAACTTTAAGACATTATGGCATATTAACCTTCATATATTACTGAATTATCTTTTCAATTTCTTCTAAGATTTTAGAAATCATCCCTATTATGTATAGCAACACTGATCAAGGTTAAGAGAGAGGTAGATATGGTAATTATAGATAATTTTCTTAGTAAGTTATGTTAGCAAATAATGTTAGAGGTGCTTACTGCATTTTTAGCCTAATTTTGGTGGAAACATAAGACAGTATTATTGGTGAATTCTTGTTTGCCAATTTTAGCTGACAATTGCTCATATTACCTATTTATTTTGCAAAAATCTTTTACTTAATTGGATTAGTATGGTGGCTGCAATGCAAATGAATTATACATAGTAGATTAAATAAATTGAAAAAGAATATATAAATGGTAATTAATTACATCGAGTTTGAGTAGAAAGCCATTTTGTGGGGTTGTATTTATTTTGATCATATGTTTAACGTATAACATGTCTATATGTTCACTTGAATGACTAAAATTAGGTAGTGTTGACTTCCTCTTCCTACATATATGTAAAGGCTTATTTTAGTTCAACCACTTTTGTAGAGTTTGATGAATGGAAGGCATGACCTAAGGCCAAGGTTCATAATGAGGTAAAGGTATGTAAACTATGTCTTAGAGATATGCATGTTAAAATTGATGATTTACACATGTGTTGTGATTGTAAAGATGCTTAAGGATGTTAATTATAAGAAATTAATATGTAAAGATTAATGAGTAAATCTTACATTTTGATTAAATATTAGGGGCTAAATTACATCAAGAAAATAAGACTTTGCTTTTCTCAAATTGACTTGTTTTGTGTACAAATAAGTAATCATAATTTAGATTAAAAAGGAATAAATGACACTTATAAAAGATAATGTTATTGCCAAATTGCTAAGATGTGTCTGTATTCATGAAACTTACATGATAAACAAGCTTAATAGTAAAAAAAGAAATGAATACATGCGAATGTGTGTGATTTTAGCAAAAAGAACATGGAGTTCAATGTATTTCATAACCAAGTTTAAAATACAAGTGAAAATACTCAAGTTAAATTCATGTACCTTTATGCATATCATAATGCAATTGTGATTATAACGGTAATTATGAATGTACTCTTTACTTCTCTATAACTTTTATGCGTGAGTATGGTATTCAACTTCAAGTGATGTTGAGGTTTCATGGAAAGAAAATGATTTTAACATGTGGATCATGTAAAGAGACTTGAATTTGTTACTATATACAAGAAAATAAATATATGATTTTATCTCATAAATAAAAATGGTACCTAAAATGAAATGAGTTTTGTAAAAATAATATGATGGTTAGATGTGTATACATGATCAAAATTTGTGCACATTATGCTACTATGATAAGTTTGTGAGTTGTTAGCTTATATTTGGAATAAGATGCAAAAAATGCTTCATGATATTAAATATGTGATAATGAGATCACTAATAAAATAAGATGATATGAGACTGCTTTTCAATGGTAAAAATTATGTGAATTGATGTGATTAAATGCTTCATAATTTTATTTGATATATGCTTTGGCAAGAATGATACTCCATAAATAAGAGGTACATACTATTCATGCACTTGTATAATACAGTGGAAGATATGTGAAACTAAAATGATAATAAGAGATGATAATGATAATCTATAAGGCTTATTGAACTAATGGCATATTTTTAAGCATGCTTGTATGATTTATATATGAAAAGTATTACATCGATGTTTTAAAAGAAATGAATAGAAAAGAAAAATGTAGGCCCATTTCTACCTAGGATATACATATACATGCTCTTTAGACAGTTTGGCATGACAAATAGGGACATTAGTAGATCTATATATTTGAATAGCTTTAGCTATCATTGTACTTTTTCACTTTTAGCTAATGTTGGCACCATTTTTTATACCTTTGGGTACTATCGAGATGTCGATTTTAAGGTACTACCACACCTCGTACCTTTAGGTACTATCAAGACAGTAGTTTAAAGGTATTGTTGCACCTATCCTGTTATCTAAGCACTCAATTCATGTCTAGAAAGAAATGGGCCTACTAAAATGTAAAGATAAAAATTACCAATGAAGGAAAAGTTAACTTTGTTGAATTATATGAAACATAGCATAAAATTAGAATACATATATATGATTTTCTTTTCTCACTAATCATATATATACACACTTATCTAACCTTATTTTAACAATTATACGTTTGTTAGGTTTCTAATGTATGATTTTGTTCTTCTTGTAATGCCTATGCTCTGAGGCTCTATGAACAGTGCCATCGGGTCACTTACACGTGGATCGAGGCAGTGGCACTAGTCATAGAACTTCGAGAGGCCTTAAGTTGATGAAAAAGTTGGAATTTAAAAAGTTAGCAACAATTCATTTCAAACCAAAAGCTACCCCTTGGTGCAATAAAAATTTTTCTAGTTAGGATTAACCCGGGATGTGTCCGGACGGACATGAAAATAGTGGATCATGAATCTAAAAAATTACACTAAGTCCAATGGTGAAAGAATTTTTTGAATCGAAGGTTATTTACAAATTCTCATATTTCTCAAGGTTGGCACATAAATTAAGGTAGTCTAAAAGCTACCTTATTTAAGGAAGTTGGCCACAAAAATGTACAAGCTGGTAAAGGGGATTAAAAAATGAGTTTTAAAACAAATGGTGTAATTTTCTAAGGTCTGAGTGAATTATTATGAATTTTTAAAGTTTAGCACAAAACCAAGATGGTTCGGGAAGTTTCAGGAGAACTTTGACATGTTAAAATAGGGCCCACACCATGCCAAGTGGGTAAGAAAGTTTGCCATGTGGCAAATATCACACAACAAGTGGAATTCCACTTGAATTGAAGGAAGGGTTCTTCTTCCTTTCAACTATTGTTGCTGACGCAAGGGGTGGAGTGATTTGGCCATAACTTTTTCTTCCCTTCACCAAAAATGGTGATTTTGGTCTCCAAATTTATGTTTTCCTATTAGGTACCATGGGGCAAAAGAATTGAGTAGAAATAACCTCTCAATTAGGAGATAAAATTTGTCAAAGTTTTCTAGTTCAGATAGTCTAGCATGTTGACCCTTATGTGAGTTCATGGCTATTTTTCCTCAATTTCTTGGGTTTTTTTGGTTGCTTTTTGATGCTAAATAATACCTAACACCTATGTCATGATGTGTGTAAGGTGTTTGTGGCATTTGGATGGCATATTTAGGTCCACAAAGGTAGAGGAAAGCCACCATTGGTGTTAGTTAATTCATTGTTCTTATGGATTCAAGGGACTTCCATCACAAGTAATTAAACATCAAGCTTTATGTTTTAAAATGCCTAGGATGATGAATGAAATTTTGGGATTGTTGGAATGTTACGCTTTGGATTGATTTCCTCTTTGGTAGTGTTGATTAAGTGAACACTTAGTGAGTTAGGGAGTATGTTTTAAAGAGCTTGCAAAGTTAGCTTTATTTCCTTGCTAATTTTGATGGATATAGATGCTTGGCTTGGTTTTACAATGACTAGAATGTAAATTCAAAATTACTTGGTATGTTAGAATTAAGATTATGGCCATTTTGGTTAGAAATCATGATGAAATATGCCATTCATGCTTGTACCCGAGAACTATTCTTAGTCAATTTCATTTGTGATGGTTAGTAACTTATGAGAATTGGCTTGAAATTAGGTGTATATGAGTGTAATCATGTTCATGGCATATAAATGTATATGAATATTGATGTGTGGTGGAATGGATAAGGAAATGTGCATAATTTTCTTAGATAATCCAAGAGCATGTAATGGTAATATGGCTTGTAAGGTAGCTTATAGAATTGTTTATCATATACATTATATTGGCTATGGAATTAACTTATAATAGCTATGTAAATTGAACCATACAAATGACATGTTATACCTTGAGAATCTATCTTTGAAATGGCTAAAAAGGATTGAACTAAAACATGTGGCTATGACCTAAAACAAATGCTTAAAAAGTGGCTTCAAAGGTGCTATGTAATTACATATTTAATTTTGCCTTTTGGGGTTAGATTTGAAACAATTGTAAGAATGGCTTTTGTGCCTGTGGTTTGGCCTTGGAATTGGCCTAGATGTGTTTAGCTTTGGGGCTAGGAATGTGCTTAAAAAGTTGTTGATAACTATGTTAAAATTAGACTTAAAACGGTCCCAGTATTTGACTTAAATAGTGGTCGAAATGACCTGTAACTATCTAGTTAACCATTACCTGAACCAAAAATGTCACTGGATTGAAAAGTGTTAGTTTCCTGAGAACTAATGCTATGATAAATCATAACATATTAAACCTTGAATTTTGGCAATAACAGGACTCAAGATTATTTTAGAATTATTACCCAGTAAAGCCAAAATGTTTCTATACTAGATCGGCTAA
>CANXYI011349439.1:0-14661 GCA_948208565.1 Hura crepitans | reverse complement strand
AGCAAGTGAAAGTTGAGCATTAGGTTCCTTCTAAATTGCTGCATCCTGCAATAATACCAAAATGGAAATGGGAAAAAGTAACCACTAATTTTGTCATAGGTTCTCCTTTGACATTAAGTAAATGAGATGCTACATGGGTGATTGTTGATAGATTGAAAAAAATAACTCATTTTATCCCAGCCAGAGTGGATTATTCCTTAGAAAGGCTGGTTAGACTATATGTGGATGAGATAGTCAAATTACATGGTGTGCTAGTGACTATCATTTCTGACAGGAATCCTTGTTTCACTTCCAAATTTGGAAGAAGCTACATGGAAGCCTTAGGCAATAGATTTTCCTAAAGTATAGTTTTTCATCCGTAGACTGATGAGCAGTTAGAAGCGGTGATACATATACTTAAAGATATGGTACGAGGATATGCTATTGAGTTTATGAGTAACTAGGATTAGTAATTGTCCTTGGCAAAGTTTGACAATAATAATAGTTATTAGTCTAGCTTGGGGATAGCCCATATGAGGCATTATATGGTGGACGATGCAAGGCTCCCTTATGTTAGAGTAAAGTTAGAGAGAAAAAAATTTTTAGTGTTGACCTAATAAAAAATGCTGAAGAAAAAGTGAAGTTAATTAGAGAAAGGCTAAAGGCAATTGTGGATACAAAGAAATCATATACGGACTTGAATCGAAGAGAGATTAAGCATATAGTTGGGAAATTAAGTCCCAAATTCAAAAGACCCTATGAGATTACAAAAAGGGTCAGACCTCTAGCTTATAAGCTGGCACTACCACCTGAGCTATAGTAGATACACAATGTTTTTTAAGTTTCTTTGCTCAAAAGGTATAGATCAAATCCATCATATGTGATCCTAATGGCAGATATTGAGGTATAGCTGGATCTGAGTTATGAGGAGGAATAAGTACAGATTGTGGCTCATGAAATAAAACAGTTGAAGAATAACTCCATACCACTAGTTAAGGTGCTCTGGAAATATCATAATATAAAAGAAGCCATCCGGGAGCCAGAAGAGCATATGAGTGCTCAATATCCTCATTTATTTGCTCCAGGTAATTTTGAGGATGAAATTTTCTTAAGAGGGGAGGAAATGTAATGCCCATGTTTCGAGGTTCCATGAATAGTACTAATAGGTCTAGGAAGTGCGCTCGTCATGCTAGGTCACTTGAATGTAAATCGAGGCAATGACACTGGTCATGAAACTTCGAAGGGCTTTAATTTGATGAAAAAGGAAAAATTTAAATATTTAGTAAAACCAATAATTCATTTTCGACTATAAGTTACCCCTCGATGGAATAAAAAATTTATAGACTCGGAATGACCTGGGATGTGCCTGGATAGACTAAGAAATAGTAGACTTTGAAGCTTAAAAATTCCACTGAGTCCATTGGTGGAAGAATTTTTTGATTCTGAGGTCATTTACAAATTCTTGTAATTTTTAAGGTTGGCACACAAATTGAGGCAGTCTGAAAACTACCTTATCAATAGAGTTTGGCTATGAAAATTTATGAGTATTTAGAGGAGATTAAAATATGAATTTTAAAGTAAACGGTGTAATTTTTTTTATGTCTGTGTGAATTTTGGTGAATTTTCAAAGTTTGCCAAAAAATTGAGATATTTCAGGATGGCTCGGGTGGTTGTGGCACCCACCGACACACTTGCCAGCTAGCCTATAGCCCTTGACAAGTTGCCATAAGCTGTGATAAGTGGATTT
Organism: Hura crepitans; assembly: GCA_948208565.1. Lineage (NCBI taxonomy): Eukaryota > Viridiplantae > Streptophyta > Magnoliopsida > Malpighiales > Euphorbiaceae > Hura > Hura crepitans. The sequence continues at coordinate 12,935 of CANXYI011349439.1, read as the reverse complement.
TCCATATAAACAAAGGAGGATTTTCTTCCTCTTGTCTGTCTAGGAGAATAACACCACAGCCAGGAAAAATGGCCATTTCCATTTTTTTCTCTAGTCCTTTCTCAAGTTTCTAGGTTCCTAAAATTATTTTGGAATGTTAGGGAAATCTTAGAAAAAGAATCAAGGCCAAAGGAGTTTTAAGCTATGAATTAAAATTCATTGAAGTTTACTGGACAAAAGCAGTCTAGCAAGCTTATTTGGCGAGTTTTTATGTCTTCTCCTTCATTTTTCTTGGGTAATTATGGCTATAAATGGTTTCTTGTGATGTCTAACTTTTGTAGGGATATGTATGGCCTTTGTTTAAGGTGAATGGGAGCAAGGAAAAGATGGAAGAAGATGGGGAAAGCTTCAGTGAAGGCTAGAATAGAGGTGTTGGGAGTCTAAAAGTGGTGGCAATGTCATCTCCAAGTGAGGGAGCTAAGTGAATTCAACCATTCACTTCATGCCCCTTTAATTTCAATAGTTGGTCCTTGGGTTCAAGAATTGTTTAAGTTCATAAAATAGCTTGGATAGGTCTTTTCTTGAAGGATTATTGTCCATGGCATGAGGGAATGGGGATTGTATTGTTTATTGATAAAAAGTTGTCATATTGATGCCAAACTTTAACATGGATGAGAGGTTGGCAAAGTGGTAAAGGCATGTGTATATAACTTAATGGGTATATTGATGTTTAATGTATGTTATTATGATTTTTGGTGCTAGTTTGTAATGTAAATTACTTGTAAAGTAATGGGTAATACATATTGGTATGAAATGAGTGAATGGGTAAGAGCTAAACTTATGATTATTAATATGTGTGGCTTGCTTATTGTGGTCTTAGGTAGTGTTTAAGGATGGAAATGCATGTACCTTAGACCTATAATGCATGAATAATTGGCATGGTATGGAATAAGTTTGAGTAATGCATGAAGGCATGGAAAGTTAATGGTGGCTGAAACATGTGATAGGCCTTTGCAATCTTAAATGGCATGAATGTGTGAAGGTATATGTGTAAGTGTACTTGTGCTTTAGATTAATGGATATTTGTGCAATTAACACCATAAGAATACATGATTAAGGCTATTGGTTAGTTGTACATGAGAGATAGCTCAAGGAAAATGGCATGACAAAGAGGATAATATATGTACCATGTTATGTGTACTAAAGCATGATTATAAAAGCATGAATAGCTTAATTGTGGTTAGTATGAATGTAGTTAGAGTATATTTTAAAGTGGCATAAAACCTAGTTATAAAGTGACATGAAACCTAACTTGAAAATGGCTTTAAAGCTAGACTAGCAATTAAGTATAAAAAGTGGCATGTAACATTACCTATAAGGGCTATGGATTGTAAGTGAGAAATATGTTTATTTGTGCGCCTTGAGGGCTATGTCTTATGGTGGATGGTAATGGCATTTTGAGCTATATTTTAGCCTTATAAATGGCCTATGTTTTGTTGGCTTAGGGCCTATAAGCTAGAAGTGAATAGTGTTGGAAACTGCACTGAAAAAGGCTATCAAATGAACCTAAAAATAGTTATTAAAACTTGATGCAATAACCTCTAACTCTTTAGTTTGACCTTTACCTGAATTAATAATTCCACTAGATAGTAAATGGCCTAAAATTGTGAAATAGTTATAGAATTGAAGCTAGCATAATATATGTTAATTATTGGCAATTATACCTTTGAATATATTTTCTAATAATTCACCCAGTACAGCTTATTATGGCCATACCAGACCAGGCTAAATTCTAATTGTGCTATAAGAATTGTAACTATCCATTTTTTAGTTTATAATATTAAAAAGGGTTAATCAGTAAAGAAGTGGACACAGATTAAGATTAAATGGCCCATTAGATAGGCGCTTACTAGATAGGTTGACCGATTAACTTAGGGATCCTTAGCATCTATTACACTATCTATTTTTTAGATAATGCCAATATAACAACATATGTCCCCATTTGCGCCACTGTACTAGTCTATTGTATAGAGAACTTTTTATCCTTGCCATCTGATGCCAGATTTGATATTGTCAGTGTAGTGGCATAGGTCCCTGAGGGCCACTGCACTAGTCTATTAGACATACCAATCTACTAGGCAGACATATCCATTTTATCATTAATCTTTTACTTGATGTTAGTGCAACAACATAGGTCCCTAAGGGACAATACACTAATCTGTTAAATAGACTAGTCTGTTGGGTAGGCAACCCCTTGCTATTATACCTTAGGTGCTAGAATTTACTCAAGTTGGTGCAACGGCACAGGTCCCAATAAGGACCACTGCACTAGTTTATTTTCCCTTTAGATCTAATGTCTACTGAGATGGGCCAACTAAAGTAATTACATAAGATCAATAAAATTTGCATATGACTATGAAATATAACATAGGGCCATTTTAGTAAGTTTCCACTAATATTGTGTAAAGGCTTAAAATGATATGGGTTTGTGCATAAAATGATTAATAATAACCCAAAACATAATTTATATGGGTTGTAATGATTAACGACATAATTTACAGATAGAAACACTCTACGGGTAAAATGGTAATTTTGCATGTTAGTACTTTAGGTTGAACTTGGATAATAGAACTAGATCAAAATAGGAATATTATGCATGGATAAATGGCTGGATATGTTTTTAATGTTTTAATTCACCACTGAGTATTTTATACTCAGCATACCTATTTCGGTGTATAGGTACCAAAAACAAAGATGTCACTTTATAAAGTGCATAGGGAGTTTAGAGGTCAATTTTAAAGAGGTTGATAATGTACATCTATATAGCTTTTGCACTCAATGTACTTAGGTGGGGAAAAGGGGGGAGATATATAAAGAGACACAGGATTATATTTGTATTTTTGTACAGATAGACTTTGTTGTAATTAATCAATAGTTAATCTTTTTTTTTCATATGTATGCCTTATTAGGATGTTTTGTGAGCCTGAGGCTCTATGTTATTTCTTGGTTGTGGCTTGTGGCCTATGATTGTTGTTTGATAGATGTTGATGATATGATAGTATCTGAGGGACTGTAAGGGTCTAAAAGTTGTGAAATTGATTATAAAAGTGCTTTACAGGTTGAATTTATTTTAGGATAGTGACCTGAGTAGCCATTATGCTATTGGATTATTAGAAAATATCTAACTATGGGAAATCCTTCAGTTATAGCCTGAACATGATAACATGAACCTAAGTGGACTATAAAAATAGACAAAACTAAGCTTGGAGTCAAATAAAATGTGAGTAGTACATTATAAGGGAAAGTTGAATGAATGACCATGGGAGAAGTCAGAATGGGTAACCTGGTGGGAAGTGCATCGCTTATTGGGTTTCTTCAGGAATCCAGTAGGGGGTGTTATAGGATTGAATCAATAGAGTTCTAGTTAGACTATGGCCCTAACTCACCTTGTACTGCCAAGCTATTATTAAAACCCATAGGTCACATACATAAAAGGAGTTTGAGCAAGATTCAATGGGATTAAATGTTATAATGATTTGGGATATCATTTTGAATTTGAATTAAAAAGAAAAAATAGGTAAATGTGCTTAGGGCTCACTTGTAAATGAGAAGTCTAGAAAATTAGAGTTTTTTTTTTTAAATTAGGGTTTTAGACTTAGGCCTTATTGAGTCTAAATTTTAATTATACTTACAATTGATTTTTATAGCTTTTTAAAAGTATTAAAAGGCATTAAATTAGAGTGATTATTAATAAAAATTAGGGCCTAGGAGTTCCAAATAGTATTAATGAAAATAGAGCCAATGTAGATTGCATAAGTCCATTAAAAAGCTTATAAGCATAAGACAAAAAAAGCACCTGATTGGTGGGTTCATTTTGGTTTGACTTAGGGCAAATTTTAAATGTTAAATTTGACCTAAAAAGGGTTTATTTAATGTGTAATTAACCCTTATTGCTAAAGCATCTAGGGTGATATTTTTTGTAGTAGAAATTGCCACAAAATAATTGAAAATACAAAAATTTCTTGTTCTTCCTTCAACCGCTTGGAAATCCTACTAGCACCATGATTTTTAGGTTGTTCCCTTCTAAGAACTTCTTATATGGATTCCCTTGGAGGTGTTCCTAAAAGGGGATCACTATTGTTTTTGACAATTAGGTGAGAAGAGCTCACAAAAGGAATATGCAATCATCTTTTATAATAAAATCACAAAATACTATTAGATTTATTATTTAGGATGTATTTTATATTATCTAGATCCATTACCTTTACTGGTTTTTCTTAAATTTTTTTTCTACTGCATATGATGGAGAAAAACAAATAGCATGAGTTGAGGTATATATAAGGTTAATGACACCTTAATAATTTTAAGAGCATGTGATTTGTTATTGACATCATACTTGATAAGATAGTATAACAATTTTATAAGAAAATGTTATGATTTAAAGAATTTGTAATATGTAATTAATAGTGTTATCTTATTATTAGGCCAAAATCTTTTCTCATTTAAGGAAGTGCTTAAATGAGTTAAAAGATGATAATTGGATATGTTGTGACATAATTATGATGATAATATTCTATGTGAAAAAGGAGTAGAAATTGATTCTTACATGCATTTTATTTACTCAAAAGAAAAAGGCATGTATGTTATACATGATAATATGAAATATGATTATGTTTTAAGAATAATGGCTATGCTAGATGTATTTAATGTTGCCACATGATTAAGAATACGGTTTTGAACACAGATGAGATATGAGCATGACAAAAATCCTTCATTATATAAAGCCAAATGTTTATGTTTGTTAGTGAATACTTAAAGTATTCACAATAGACATTAATGGCATATAAGCATGATGTTAGTAGAAAAGTTTGTCAATAGTTGTAAATGGCATAATGTGATTATAAAAATCCATGAATGGTTTATATATGTTATGATGCCATATGTTTCAATTAAAAAAAAAATCAATGACAAAGTTAAATAACAATAAAATTGATCTTAGTTATGCCCTTTGGTTATTTGTTAGCCAAAGGACCTGTAAATAGACATCCTTGCTTATATAAGATGGTTGGTCATGCCCATATAAATAGACATCCTTACTTGTATAAGATGGTTGGTCAACTAGGGAGATTAGTAGCCATAAAGGGATTTTAGTGATTATTTAAAGCCAAAAGGCAAATGTATTTTTACTTAGGAGCTTTTATTTTATGTCAAACCTACAAGTCAAATTACTAAACCTATAAGCCAATGCTTTAGACCTTCGAGTCAATGTCATAGAGCTTCACATTCAATGCTAGACCTTTGTTATCAACATATTAGACCTTAGGATCAATACTAGACCTTTGTGGATAGTGATTCTCACTATCCAATTTTGAGAGTTTGTCTCAAGTATATGGGCAAAGTTTATGACTAATACTTAACATAATAAGACTTGAACATATAAATTGACATGAGAACATGTATGTCATTAGGTAAATATTTTTATTATTGAGTGATGTAAATTATTATGAAAGCTCACCTGCACACTTATGTATGACACACTATAATAATATAAGTTATTTATGTTTGTTGATGCTGAATGAATGCATGAATGTATGACTGCTTGTGTAAGAGTTAAATTATGCAATATTGAAAACACCATTAACTGTTATGCTTAGCACATAATTTTTTTTTTTTGCAATACATAGGTAAAAGTATAGATAATGCTTGAAGCCTCAACAATAGTGTAGACAAAAGACACCATAGTATTTTTACTTTTCCTTTGTATAAATTATGGGATGTATGTTGTGTTGCCACTCATATGTTGTACTAAAGGGGAAATGGGCCTAAACTATTTTTTTGTATTTATTTTGTCACTTTGATTATGAAATAATATTTTGTAATATGTATATGTAAATTGCTTTTATATTGAATTTTTTTTATTATCATGATAAAAGAATTAATGCTTTAAGACAGTGTTATTTTGTGATATTAGGTCAGATTAAGAGGATCCTACAGTGACACTTGAGTTTAAAATGAGTTTAGAAGTGTTGTTTTCTATTGCAAGTTACAATTCATTTTTTGATAGTTTCTAAGTATAGCCATTATGCTACTAAATTTATCGAGATGATGATTCCCAAATAGTTTTTAATGTTTTAAAAGAGGTTTTAAGTAAATAAAGATTTTAAAAGTTTATACACGTATAAATATTTTCAAAAAGGTCTCTAAATTATATGAGTTTTCAATAAAGGTAGTTTACATAACATTTGTTACTCACTTCTCATTAGGCCCTGGCGAGCGAACTGAGTGAGGGATGTCACACCTATCTTGATAACTCTCTTTAGATATATCTTTCAAAGTGCTAGTAAAGCTAGTGATAATGGTAGAGGAGGTAAAGCAACAGTAGCTATAGGTTCTCTTAGCAACTATACCATCTCCTAGAGAATGGCTAGTAATGTTATAATAATTTTGCTGTATGCTTAGCATCACTAGGGGTCACTTTCTTGATTGACTCAACCCCTTATTCAACTATAGTTGGGGTATGGCTCTTGACTTCCAGTAATGCTCATAAGTAGAGGCTCCGTAAATAGTAACCTTGAAGCTGAAAAGTGTTTTTCAGAGTACTGGATCACCTTCATGAGGCTTGAGGTAGGGGTATTAGTCATGAAACTTCAGGGGGCCATAAAATGATAAAAATGGCATAATTTAAAGATTTAGCAGAACCAATAAATTATTTTAGGTTGTATTCTAGTGGGCCATAGGCTCAAATGGAGTTCGGCCGAGAATGACTCAGGATATGCTCAGATAGACCTGAAAATGCCATACCCTAAAGGTTAAAAAATCCCTTGAGTCTAATAGTGAAAGAATTTTTGAATTCTGAGGTTGTCTGCAAATTTTCTTAATTTTAGGGTTTTGCATGTAAATTGAGGCAGTTGATTAATTGTCCTATTAGTGGAATTTTGTCATAAAATTTTATGAGCCTCTAAATGGGACTAATTAATGATTTTTAAAATAAACATGATAATTTTTAGAGGTATGAGTGATTTTTAAAATTTTCTAAAGTTTTTACCAAAACTGAGTTATTTTATGGTGCTCGGGTGGTGTGTGACCTACCCTTGCCACCTTAATAGCCATATAAACACCCTTGTGAAACCTATATGGCCACTTGGCCAATGCCACCCACCACCCCCATTTTCTCTTCTTCTTCTTCTTCTTCTTTTTGTCCCGATGCCATTTTTAGCTTGTGTCTACCATATTCCCTTCTTTTTTAATTTTTTCCTTTGCCTATTGCCATAAAAAAAATCCTCAAATTATGTTGTGAATAGACTTGTAATGGTGTTAAAAGCCATAAAACTCCCTAGATTGCAAGAAATTTCAAGGAAGCTAAAGTGTACATTCAAAGGGTGCTAGGAATAAACTTTTGATGTACAAGTAGTTCAACCTTTTTAATTTATTTCCTAAAGGATTTTGTGAATCTAAGAATTCTTAGATGCTAGGAATTTGATTTGGAGGTGTATGTGATTTTTGGTGGATTTTTGAAGGTGAAGTAGCATGAGTGGACAAAAAGAAGAATTAAGGTGTGCTTTGATTTCTTTTAAGCTTGAAGTGAAGAATTAAACTCTTTTAATAGTGAGGTAAGTTAATTGAAGGCATTTGAAGCATGAATGATGAAAACGGTATGTGATAGGCTTAGAATTCTTATATAGACATGGTGGGAAAGGCGGTTAATGTGTGTGAATTGATGATTTAGACATGTATTTAGGTTAATTTTGTATGTAAGGCATGATTATAATTTGATTTGAGGAAAGAAATACATGAAGGGTTAAGTTCCTTATTTGGTCAAAAGGTTTATGCAAGGGTGTGTGTATGTGTGTGTGTAGGTTGTTAAGGATATTTGGCATGATTTCTAAGGGATATGACATGAAAGATGTATGAAATGTAAGTGTATATGATGAGAATTGTGATTTTTAGTGTGTGCCTTCTTTAGGCCGAGAGTTACCTTGGTATGTAAGTTAAGTGTATGGCATATGTGCTTGGCATGTTATATGGAATATGGTTCATTAATGATTCCTTGTTATGTGTAGGTGAAGGAATTGGTGAAATAATCTTTTTTTTGTGTGTGTATATAGTGTGGCCGAGGCATGATCAAGGTGTGAATTGGCTTAGGTTGCATGACAATGGTATAATATGTGTGTAAGCATGCTTGTTTGATGTTAAAATATGTATATGTGTGCTTGAATGTGATTAAAAGCATGTGTAAGGCAATTTAAGGCTATTGGCTGAGTGCTTTGCAAGGTTAAATGGCATGAAAATGAGGTATGGCCTAAGTAGCATATGTGTGTGTAATGGCATGATATATTTGGCATGAATGTGGTAATGTTTATATGGCATGACCAAGGTGAATGTGTATTTTTAGTATGGCATGAAATGGATATAATATGGGATACATTTTAAGGATAGAAAAATATTAAAAAAATGAACTTGAAATTGGCTTGTAAAGACATGAAAAAGTGACTTGTAAATGGGCTAGTTTTGGCATGAAATTAGTACCTTAAAGTGACCTAAATTGTAATGTTTATATGACATAGTATGAAAGCCATTGTTATGGCAATTTGAGACATATTTTTGAGCTTGGCTTTAGGCTTATGAAAATGTATGATCATAAGTGCAAATGGCACTAAAAAAGGACTTGAAAAGGGCCTAAATGAACTTAAAATAGCCATCGCAAAATAAAAAAAATAACCTATAATTGTCACATTAAAAATGATTTTGGAAGTTTATTTAAAATAATTACTTAGCATGTGAATAATTAAGTAAAAATAATGGACTAGACTAGATTTAATATACATTTAATTATGTCTTCAGGAATAAGTTAAAATTATTAAAAAAAGTGACTCGTAATTGCCTGATAGGGCTAAAAATGACTTGTAACTACCGAGGTCAAAATTTGACTGCCAAATAAAAATTATAACTATCTATTTTTGGACTTAGAATATCATAAAAAGATGATTAATAAAGAAATAAACTTAAAAAGAAGTCAGATGGCCCATTAGTTAGACACGCATTAGATTGGTTGACTAGTTAACTTAGAGATTAGCAATTGCTAGACTGTCTGTTTATCAAACTGGGCTAGTGCAGCGATCAAAGTGCAAAATTAAGCCACTGCACTAGTGTATAGGGTTGACACTCAATATTGCTAGAATTATTGATTGTATATCAAACTATGTCGATGCAGCGATAAAGGTCCCTGAGGGGTCACTACACTAGTCTGCTGGGTAGACTAAGATGAATATTCTTGGCATGATATGTTGTCACTAAGAGGTTTATGGATTGATCCCTATACACAGTTGCTCATTATTTTTGCCCTTTAGGAGGTTCCTATGAATTGATACCTATGGTTGTATTTGGTCGGTATGGTAGTCAAGGTCTAAAATGTGGGCCACTGCACATTTTTCAGTTCCCCCTTAGTCTAGTGTCTATAAGTGTTGTCTACCTAGTCGGGCCTATAAAATGGACTTAAAATAGAGTAAAATGTAAATCTAGAATAATTGATGATAATTTTTTATGATAATTTTAATAAATACACCATAGTGGTGTTTTTGTAATTTTGAAGTAAATATGGCATATTATCTGAATGGGTTCAATCACTTGGCATGTTACTCACACACTACACTTAGAATATTATTTCATGCTTGCTTATGTGTGTTAATACGTATGGCATGTTTTAAATGGTTTAAATTCACTACTAAGTTTTATACTCAGCATAATCATGTTATGGTGCACAGTAACAAGGATAAGTAGTCCAGCCTCGGTGACCATGCAATGTAGTAATACATATGCTGAAGGGTAATGGAGTTATTTTTCTTTTTACCAGTGGCACTCATGTAAATTCTATAGGTATGGGTTAGCATGCTTAGGAGTTACTATGTCTATATATAAACCATAAATGTGATGTATGTAATAGGTGTTTAGTCTATTTCAGTTACTTATGGTTTGATAGTTGTAGGCCTGAGGCCCTATGTCTATGATTCTTATATGTCTTATGTGTGCTAATGTTGACTAGGGGACTAGAAGGGTCCAAGGAGGTTTATTGGATTGTATGGCTATAGAATTATTTTTTTACAAGTGAAAAAATTTTTTGTATATTACTCGTGTAGCCGTTGTGTTGCCTAATTTCCTTCACCAATGGTCTCAAAGCAATTTTTACACCTCAGGGTATGATATTTTTAGGTTTATTTGGGTCCATCCCGTGTCATTCCCAACCTAAGTCCAACTGAGCCTACAGCCTACTAGATTTTAGCCTAAAATAATTTATTAGTTCTGCTAAATTTTTAAATTAAGACATTTTTGTCATTTTATGTCTTGTCAAAGTTTCATGACTAGTATGCCCTTTTTCGGTCTTAATGAAGGTGACTCGGCACTCCAACCCACTTTTTAAGCCTTCGTGGTATTGTTCATGAAGTTTCAACTTACAGCCATTACAATTCCCTTCTTAATAAATCTCATCCATAAAATTACTTGATTTAAACAAATGTGGATGTTGAGTTTTCATTTGCTTCTCGGCTTCCCACGTAGCCTCTTTTGTATTATGGTGTTTCTATAGTACTTTGAGAAGTGGTATAGATTTATTTCTCAGCTACTTAACTTCTCTGGACAAAATATGTGATAGTTCTTCTTCATAGATAAAATCTGGCTGAACCTTAATCTCTTCTACTAGTATTACATGAGAGGGATCTGACCTATACCGTCTAAGAATTGAGATATGAAACATATCAGGAATCTATTGTAACTTAGGTGGGAAGGCTAGCTTGTATGCTAATTGCCTCACCCTTTCTATAATTTCATAAGGGCTAATAAATCTAGGACTCAGCTTCCCCTTTTTACAAAACCTAAGTACTTTCATCCATAGCAACACTTTCGAAAATACTTTCTCACCCACTTCATACTCAATATCCCTCTTTTTTAAATTAGCATAAGACTTCTACCTATTAGTGGTAGCTTTTAGTCTCTCTCTGATAAGTTTGACTTTATCTTCTGTATCTCTAATTAGGTTAATACCTAAAAATCTTGCTTTCCCCAACTTTGCTCCAACACAAAAGAGTCCTGCAACTTCTGCCATACAATGCCTCATAAAGTGCCATGCCTAAACTAGTTTGATAACTATTGTTGTATGCAAACTTAGCTAAAGACATGTATTAGTCCTAATTACCTTTAAACTCAATAGCACAACTATGCGACATATCCTCTAACACTTGTATCATGCTTTCTGACTATCCATCTATTTGAGGGTGGAAGTTATACTGTAGGTTAATCTAGTGCGTCAAGCTTTATGCAACTTCTTCTAAAACCTAGAAATAAACTTGGGATCTCTATTAGAAATTATAGCCATTAACACACCATAGAGTCTTAAATTCTTATCTATGTACAATTTTGTCAGTTTCTCCAAAGAATAATCAATTCTTATAGGAACAAAATGTGCTATCTTGGTCAGTCTATCTACAATTACCCACACAGCATCACATTTGTTTCTAGTCATAGGCAGTCCCATGAAAAAATCCATGGTAACCTTTTCCCACTTCTATTCTGGTATTGCTATAAGATGAAGCAATCTAGAAAGAACTTGATGTTCAGCTTTCACTTGTTAACATGTCAGATATCTAGCTACATACTCTGCTACATCTTGCTTCATTCTTAACCACTAGTTATGTGGTTTCAAGTCCAAACACATCTTTATACGACTTGGGTACGTAGCATAAAGAGCTTTATGCACCTTCTTAAGTATCTGTAACCTCAGGTCATTTATACTAGGTACACATAACTTGCCATGGTAATACAGATATCCATATTCACTCAGTTAATATTCTGTTGCCTTCCCTTCTTTGACTTTACCTATAATCTGTATCAACTGCTCATCTTTAATCTTTGCTTCTTTTATCTACTATTGGAAGTCAAGTTTAACCTGTACTTTACTAAGATGGCATTTCCCTCTATATACCATAGTTTCGTATTCATGGCTTTTAGTGTTACCATGAATTTTTTGCTTAGTGCATTTGCAACAACATTAGCCTTCTTTAGATGGTAATCTATCAAATAGTCATAGTTTTTTATTAGTGCTAGCCACTTTCTCTACCTCAAGTTCAACTCTTTTTGGGTAAAGAGATATTTCAAGCTCTTGTGATCAGTGTAAATATAACATTTCTCACTATACAAGTAATGTCTCTAAATTATCAAAGCAAAGACAATGGCAGTTAACTCTAGGTCATGAGTAGGATAATTCCTCCCATGTGATTTCAATTGTCTGGAGCCATATGCTACCACTTTTTCTTTTTGCAATAGCACACAACCCAGTCTATTGAGTGAAGCATCACTATACATAATAAAATCCTTTCCCTCTTTAGGCTGAATCAGTATAAGAGCTTTAGTTAGCATCTTCTTCAGCTTATCAAAGCTCCCTTGACATTTCATATCTCATTCAAGTTTCACATTTTTTCTAAATTAATCTAGTCATAAGTGCTACAATCATTGAAAACCCTTTCACAAATCCTTTAGAGTACCCAGCCAATCTTAGGAAACTCTATATTTCAATCCCATTCTTTGGAGGTTCCCATTCTAACACCACTTTAACCTTGTTGGGTGTAATTCCCATGCATTGAGGCTCCATGAACTATGCCATTGGGTTTAAAAAGTGTGCCCGAGACATCGGGTCAGTTGCATGAGAACAGAGGTAGCAACACTAGTCATGAAACTTTAAGGGGCTTTAAAATGATGAAAAAGGCATAATTTAAAAATTTAGCAAAACCAATAATTCATTTTGGGCTATAAGTTATTAATTTGTGGGGTTAAATTGAGTCGGGCCTAGAATAACCCAGGATGTGCCCGGACGAATTAGAAAATTTTTTTTGCACCGAAGGGTAGCTTATAGTCCGAAATAAATTATTAGTTCTGCTAAATTTTTAAATTTTTCTTTTTTCATCAAATTA
>CANXYI011349310.1:0-11477 GCA_948208565.1 Hura crepitans | reverse complement strand
GTTAGGAACCGGGGCAGCTATTATGCTGCTCGAATTTATTAAATTGTCTGGTAGTAACTGAGGACATTTTTAACGGACTCAAATAGGAAGTAATTACAGAACATTAAATTAGAAACAAGGAAAGAACATGATTGGTCAACTGTAGTCAAAGATTGGTAGAAGTTAAACAAGTAACTCCTAGAAAAATCCTGGGATAGGTGACCTCAACGGGAAGTGACATGCCCTACCCATTTCATGTTCTGCCCGTTTCAGGTAGAAATGGATAGGGGGTGTTACAATATAGCAGCTGCTAGGGCATTTTGGTGCTTAAAAGAGTCCAAACGGTACACTTGTAGTCTACCTACAAGTATATATATTTTGATCTTTGAATCTAGTGGATGCAACTGCTGGTAAAGGTCCTATTGGGGCTACTACATAAAATAATATGCCGGTGCAACTGTATAAGTCAGGTTAGACATTGCACTATATTGGTGCAGCAGCCATCAGGTCCAAAATATGGGCTACTTCACGGATTATGATCCTGTTATCCATAAGATTAGAGTAATTTGCATGGGCATAAGTTTAAATAAATGAAAAACTAATAAATGCAACCATTATGTAAGTAATGATCGTAAAATAATCAACAAGCCCAACTATGATGCTAATATGGTTTAAATAAATGTAATTGGTGTATTATATGCTATATAGCTATGCATGCAAGTTGCGGAATTATGTGGGCACAAAGTATATAAATTTATGTTCATTATGCCTATATAGCTATGCATGCCTATTAAGAAATTGTGGTATATGCATTATATGTCAAATCATGTTCATGATGTAATATTAATCTTTATATGCATGATATACAAGTGATTAATGGTGTTGCATGAAATTGAATGGAATGAATTTATATAATGTATAAAGGAAATGCTAGCACATAATATTTCGATTTCACCACTAAGCATTATGCTTACTGTGATTTGCTTTACGATGCGTAGGTACGAAGACTTTTGATAACCGAGCCTCGGGACATTAAGGAAGATAAGAAGAAGGATTTATACTTTTAGTAAAGTTCTTTTTGGTTCAATAGAAGTGATGTATAGGAAACACTCATTTGTATATGAAAAAAGGAATGGGCTAAATTGTATTATTTTGTAATAGTTGTCATTAAAAGTGTTTAATCTGAATTTCATGATTTGTACACTATTTTAAATTTTGAGTTTGCATGTTATGCTACATGATATCTTTTTCTTGAGGTTGAGATATCATACATTGTGTTTGAATGTCGTTGGAGTGATAAGATGGATCACATTATGATGGAGAATAGTTATGATTGTTATTAGAAGTGTGTTTACTCATGTAGGTAGACAAAAAAAATTTGGAATAGTACTCGTTACAGTCGTTATGCTGCTGAAATTTTAGCATGAGGATTCTCAATTTTAAATGTGTAACACTATTTGAAAAAGTTTTTGAAAACCCATATTTTTACATACTACCTTTTTATAAAGAATGTATAATTAAAAGTTAAATGGGTGGATGAGTTTGATATCTTAATATGTGTGTACTCCTTAGTTGGGCTTGGTGATCAGCCAACGTTCGAACTGGGTAAAGGGTGTCACACTCATGTCGTACACATAATCTATGAAAATGTATAATGCATCTTCATTTTTAAATTGTGCTTTATAATGCATATCATCTGTATGTTATGAGTCCCGAATCACATCACCTTGTACTAACCCTATTTACCAATTAAAGGCATATACACATTCATGCGTTAAAATTAACACTTGGTGAGTAAATATGTGCCATTAACATTCTACATAAATTGATACATACATATAATTCATACTTACCATTATTATTTCATATAACATGGAATAAACATAGGTATGTGTGCATATTATCGTTCATATATCAACATCACGCATTCATTCATTTCCTGAACATATTTGTTTAATTAACAACTTCATTTCTTTTTCTTAAATAAGATATTTATTTTGTTGGCCCATTTTTTCTTAGACATGTGTGAGACATTTAGATAATAGGACTATTGCAATATTCAAAGCTATAAAACAAAATAGTTGAAGTTATGAATGAAATAGTAGAAGCTATAATCCGAAATAGCCAAAGTTATAAAAAAAGCTGAAGCTACAACCCAAAATAGCTGAAGTTATAACCCAAAATAGCCGAAGCTATACAAAGGTGCAAATCCGTTAAAGTCCTTATTTGGAAAGCTAAACTATTTTGATAGGCATTTATACATCTTAGGTAGAAATGGGTTCATGCATTTCATATTAAATTCCCTTAAGTCACTTTCTTGCATATATAGTATTTTCAAGTACATATCACATTTCATACGCATGTTTTACTCATGCCATATACTTAATTAGCCTTAAAGGCTTTCTTTCCAAATTTATTCCAATCCAATTTTTCATCCTCATAGGCTAGTAGATTGTTAAGTGCCATAAGTCCACATGCTCTAATATGCATATTAATCTTTGTAAGAGTAGCCATGTTCACGTATCTTCTCAATTTCTATGCCTATATTACAAATATACATTTATACATATGTACTTAAGTGGATACTTATCACAAAACCATGAATGGAATTTAAGAAATTGTCTTAAATCTCTTAAGTACAAAATTCAAGCTTTATTGGAAGAATTACTAAGGACCTCACTTGTCTAATATCAAGCCATATTCATGCATTTTTATCAGATATTAAAATTCATTTCAATTATATATTGGCTTACATAGCATTTAATCATAATGATAATAAACTTATCGATTAATGTACAATATTCAAAGCTCATTTATGAATATAGAATTACTTAATTATGTATAACCATATGTCTCTCCCAAGTGACCCCTTTTTAAACATCTAATTAAAGCACTATATGCGTTTGTAACACATGTAAAAAAAATCCAAAGCAAATAGTTAGACTGATAATTTGCATTCAAAAACCCTTTTATTTTTTTATAAAACCTCATACATATATATGAAGTTGAATAGTCCCTTTAATGCATACAAATTATGAAATATCAGAGAATATCCATAATTACTTTCATAGTCACACTTGAACATGTAGGTATAAAAGTATAGGAACTGAACATAAGTATTTTCACTTGCATTTTTCCTTTAGTTTATTAAGTGCATTGAATTCCATATTCTTTTTATTAATTCACTCACTTACTCATGTGCATTCAATTCTTATAATTAAGCATGTTTATCATGAAACCTTTAAATATACGAATAATGATCTTAGCTTAGCAAATTCAATCACGACATTCCTATTTTATAAAGGTCTTATTTTCTTTCCCCTAATAAGAAGCCAAATGGAAAGCATGTGATTTAATTTAGTAGTTTGCATATGATCATTTCCTAGAGTTCACACCCTTAAGCATATCATTTATATAAAATCAAGAAATACCCAACAAAACTCTACTTGGAAACTTTATTCCTAATCATATGACCATCTAAGCTTACAATTTTCATATTCAAATATAAGATTCAAAGGAACCTTACCTATTTTAAACCTCTACTAAAGATCAGGAAGTAATAATAACAAAAATGCATTAAGAGTTCAAGTAGTAATTATCACTATTTTAACTAGCAACAGCTGTCACAGTTAGTGAGAAATATCTACAAAAATTCTAACAACTTATCTCTAGTTTGCAACGTAAGACCTAGGAGAATTCACCTATTATCATGAATCTTATAATAAAATAACTTAACTCAAGTTTGGACAACTATCATGTAGTCATCTTGCTTTATAACATTTGGTAAAGAGCTAAAAGAAAAATAACTTTTGTCGAGAGCAACCACCTTAAAGCAGAATACATCACCATGGCCATTTATTTTGTTTAATAGAAATAATAAAACTAAACTAATAAATTTTCATTCTTCATAGTTATTTTATCAAAATTAAGGAACAAGAAAATGCACTAACCTCAGCAACAAAGCTTTCCATACTTGTATCTTTTCCTTAATTTCCTTCGCAAATCCTCAGCTGAGTCCTGTATATAAAACGTCAACAGTGGAGGTAGTTTGATTTTGGTCTAAAGCTTATTTCAACAACTACAAATCTAAAAGAGCATGCCCCTATTGATTTAAACTTTAATCGATCTTCCCTTAGTCCTAAACATGGTCCAACTTTATTTCACACATACAAATACAACCCAACCGCACTAGCTAACACCAACAATAGCATCACAACTAAGGATCAATCTTGTTGTTTTTGCTATTTTTACAGACAATAACAAACACAATTGCTGCTCTGCCCAATTCTTCTATTCTTTCTTACTTCACATCCAAATTCTTCTAACACCATTTTAATCCTTAATCATGGAAATTAAGGGTGAGTATGGGTTGGGTCAGGTCAAAAATTAACCCAACTTGAAATGACTCGAACCCAAATACCCATCCATCCTCTCACTCGAACTAACCAGAAGTATAGTTTGGGCCTTGACTCAAACTCCCAAAAAAAGTCGGGGTTTGACCCAAATAACCCGAACTCATTAAAAAAATTTATATTTTATCATCACCACACAATATTTTAGTACAAGACAATTATCCAATAAAATTTTTAAATAATTGTAACACAAGTTCTTCAAAAAAATAAAATATCTAACCAATTTTTCAACAAATAAAATTGCACATGACAATTAAAAATAAAAACTTAGTCCTTAATTTGAAAAATACTAAATACGTTCTCTTTACTATATACTTCATTTTTCTCATGATAAGGAAAAAGAATATTTAAATTTTAAATGGCTAATAAATCAATAATGTAATAAATATATATTTATGACTTTTTTAAATTAATTAAAGATATTTCAATAATTAAGCTAAGAAAAGAAAAAATTGTAGAAAGGTTAGATTGGAGATTTAATGATTAGGTATATTGTTTAGAGTTAAAAGTTTAGGGACTAATATAGTAACAATCCATCTCTCTAGTTTTCATATACAAATTACCTATTGATCCTTATAATTTAAAAAAATAAAATAATTATTAATAATATTTGGGTCAACTTATTCGAGTTTCCTCCAAATAAATCTGACTCAAATAATCCAAAAAACTCAAAAATTCAGTTTGATTTGGTTTGGATTGATTGGAATAATCGAGTCCGCTCAAATTTTGCATGCCCCTAATGGAAATCACCGCAACAAAACTTCAAGTTATGCATTCAACTTCCTTAGTCGACTAGAAAATAAACATAAGAACTACTTAATATAATTCTTATGTATTTTGGTTCTTTAATAGTGTAAACCCAAATTAACTCCTCCCTTCTTCCAATCTAATTACTCATTATTTTTCTCAATTTTGCACAATTAAAATCCTTATCTTCAACAACTCATTCAATCAATTCAAATTCTCATAACCCATTATAGAAATCGTTAAATCAATTCTATTTTCTGTACACAAAACCATTCGCTCATGTCTTAAAATTGAAAGAAAGAAATGAACTCAAAAATTAAATTTTGGTCCCTTTTTCCACCAAATTTCAATTTGGTTTTCTAACAAAACCCCATTTCCTAACACCATTCCCAGAATTTGTTGCTGTCTATACAAAATCTATAAATTTTTAATATCTTATAAGATTTTCGGCTAGTCATTATAAAAAGAATTGAAATTAAACTCACTAAAAAGTTGGAAAAAAGTGGGAATATCATTTTAGTTTCTCTTCAATAGAACCCGTATTGATGTTTCTTTCTTTGGATTAACTTTAAATTCTTAGCTTTGAATGAAGATCGATTGTCTTTGCCATTAATTGTGCATTTGTTCTCTCATATTACATTGTTTTTCCTTTAATTTCTTCTTTTCTTTAGCTTAAGTGATTCCCGATCTCTCTTAGAAATCATGAGCTCTTCCTCTCTTATCTCTCTATTCAACTTTTTCCCCTTAATTTTGATGATTGAAAATTGAAATCAAACTTTTGAATCTCCAACGGCTGCTGCAATTCCCTTCATCTCTTTCTTTTTTGTTCGTTCACCTTCCGTTTCCTCTAAATCGACAAGAATTCTAGTTGCCCCACTCGATTTCCAGTGTAAAAATTGGTAAATGCAGCTATTCAATAAGAAACTCGAGGCTCTACTGCTCCCTAGGCATGCAGATGACCTACTTCATTGCCCTTTTCTCATCGACATGAGAGACTTTTATGGCTGATAGCAAGATTGGATCCTTTTGCTACCTCTCTTTTCGTTCTCTCTCTTTTTTCCCTTTTCTTTTCTTTTTTTCCTCTATCTTTCTTTTTTTTTCCTTACTTTAGGTATTTTGAGTGTCTTTTTTTCTAAAAACAAAACATATGGTCCCTCTTATTATTTATTTTTTTATAGCAATTCTCTTAATAAGTCCTTGTTCTAAATTTTATTCTATCAAAAAGCCCTATTACTTGATCTCTTCACTTTTAAAACTCTAATAATATGTAAATAATTTCTCTTGCATAATTCTATTTTAAAATAAAAAATTTCTTAAGTGGTATATATAGATGTATATTTATACATACATACATATATATGTATATATACACACACACACACCTCTCAATTATATTTATTTACTTTCCCTTTCATACTGTAAGTTGGGGTGTTACAAGAAGATCAACTTGATTTATGCCTCATAGAAGAAGAAAAATCCCTTTTACACATTTCAAAATGAAGGGGGCTTATTGAGAAGTTTACTCATTACTTCTAAATGATGTGAGATATACCATCAAGAAGAAGATAATTGACTTGATAGATCCCTCTTTACAAAAGTGCCTTATGTTGTGCCGTTACTTACATTGTCAGCCATATGGGAAATTGGTTCAAAGACTTAGTGTAGATAGGGTTGCTAAAAGTATTTGTTTCATAGAAGCGAGACTAGCATAAATCACCAAAATAGATGTGGAAGATGGTTTTGTGTGTTCGTCACTCATAAGGATCATATAAGCGACAATCAACCTAATAAAGGAATTAAAGCTGGTTAAATTAAATAAGACTATATCTTTTAAGATTTTAAGTATAATTATAGAGTATGAAGAGGATGGAATAATCTATTATCCTTATCAGTTATGAAATCCACATCATATCCCAGCATGAGATCTTGTTGAACCTTAAAAGGTTAATAATCAATTTTTATGATTTGAGTGGAAAAAATATGAAGAAACAAAGATCATTAACCAAGCATTACAAATTGAGTTCCTTAAATCTATGCTTGGAGATGTATTTTCAAGTTAAGGTAAAGTTATCCTTGGAGATAAGAGAATCCTTTTTGCTTATAGCATTAAAAAATCTTCCTGCTAATGCTCATACTTAAGGGATGGAATGAGGAAAACAAAGAGCAAAAGAACTTATTTAAAGGCTGAGAGAATAAAGTCTTAGATTGGGATTAAATCTGAAATATATGATTTGGGAAAAGGTGGTTGAGAGCAATAAAAAGCACCTTAAAAAAAGCAATAAATAAAGCACATGAAAATGATGATTTGAACTGGAATTTTTTTATTACGCGTCCTATTCGTTGCAATCTATGTCTTATATGTCTTATCAATAACACTTATGTTGTTATGTGTCATAAGGATGCCACTTATCTTGTTAAATGTCTTAATCTTAATACTATTTTCACCATTTGTTTTAAGATCTTGAATTGTAAGATTCTTGTAACAGTTGGATAGCAGGACTGAAGACACCAGCTATCTCTTTAGTTTTCTATGAGCTTTTAGTATTTTGTTGCTAAGTTGGCAAATGTTACTAAAGGCACCAATTCATGTATCTATAAATACCCCTTCAATGCTTTTGTTACAAGAGAATATAAATAAACTCAATGTTTTCTTATATGAGATCTTTTTCTTTCTAAATAATCTAAGGTATTTTGTTACTATATACTTTCAATAGTCTCCAAAATGTTTTATGAGAAGGAGTGTTACTATAGGACCTAAAAAAGAGTGAGAAAAGGTAAGCATAACACTGAAAATCTTTTATACCTCTAAGGTATCTAACGAGAGTGGAGTAAAGTTGAAGCATTTGCGAAAGCTTGGTAGACCTCCATTCCTGAGTAAATGTGATAATTATTCATGTCTAATAAAGTAGCTAATGATAATTGGTGTAGAGGTTTGGCTTTAACAGAAACTGGACGTGTTGAGCTAAATGTAACACTTAGACAACAATATTTTAACTTTGCTTTATATGAATTTGGCATAGCTCAACTTAAAGAATCAATAGACAGAATTGACAGACAATAAAGTATTTTTATGAGAGATATTGAATGTATGGAACAACTAGACAAAACTTTTGATTTCTTTAAATTCAAGCACTCAAAAAAACTTAGTGCATTTCCATATAAGTTAGATAAGCAGTAATATTGAGAGCGCTGTGCAAAAATTATGTCCAATAAATTTTACTAATAGAAATAAAGTTGTCTACTTTAAAACAAAACTAGTGTCTAATGTTAGAGAAATTGTTGAATACTTACAACTAATGATAACAAATTTTGCGATTATAGGGAGCATACAAGAACATTGGCTTTGTTTAATATTATCGTTAGATTTTTAGATCATTTGTTGATAGAAAATAATTTTTAATGATTTTTAGATATCCAAAAATTGTCACTTTCCTGTTGGTTTACATATAGATTATGAAGTGGACAAGGATCCAACAATAGGATTGTTAAATACTATTGTTGATCTTATTAATTTTTTGAACGAATCTTTTGAAAAATTAACTACGTATGTAGAAAAATTTTCAAGCCGTTTAAAAAAATTAACTTTAAGGCAGAGAGAATTTGAGAATTATTTTCTCGGTAACATAGAACTTTTGGACTTTATTGTGAGTTTTTGGAACCAAAATGTGTAGAGAAACTAAAAAAGCGAAAAACCTTAGATTTCATTCCCAAAAATAGTTTCAAGTATTTGAGCAACTTTATAATTCTGCCTAAACTGATAAAATTTGGTCTAGTATAGAGCACACTCACATTATCAGTACCAAGTTAAAGATTTTTTGAAGTGAGATAAAAGATTTAGAATGATAATGGAAAAAATAAATTTAAGGGTAAAAGTAAGAGTGATAACCTGCTATAACAAATTACAAAAGTTTAGAAGTAAAAAACTTTAAAGGTAGTTTACATGTAAAAAGGTATAATTATAAGAAATTTTTAAATAAAAAATAAAGTTAGACAACGAAATAAATAAATACTGAAATCAAAATTGAGGAACGTATATCAAATTTTTTTCACCTTTTTATAATTATCAAATTTATTCTTTAAATCATCTTAATTATACTTTTTTTTTCAAAATATACTTTTTTTAAAAAATACTATTTTACCTTTAATATTTATTGAAATTTTATTTTATCGTTCAATTATTTTTAAAGCAAAAATATATATATCGTTATTAAAAATAGTTTTGAAATATCCTCGTAAGTGAGGTATTTTAACACTCTTTTAACAATTACATAAATATTTTTATATTATTTTTAATAATTATAAAAAAATTTTAACATAATTTTAAATAATTATAATAATATTTTATTTTAAAATTAATTTGAAAGATAAAATAAAATTTTGAAACAAATCCTAATATTTTTTTCTTTTTTTTTTTTCCAATAGAAAAAAAGTAAGGATAGTCCCAAAATCATAGTTATTAAAATCAGGCTGGACCGGTTCAACCAAGAATCGACAATTGATACAGTCTGATTCAATATAAAAATTCGAAGTGATAAAAAAATCGGATTAAACTAATTTGAACCGAAAAATTAGATTGAATCGGGATTTAGAATCGGTTTAAACCGAAAAATTTATAATTTTAGCCATTTTTTTGCTTTTTTTATTTACATTATTTTAGGCCTATAATTTTTTTTAATATTTTTTAAGTTATTTTTATGATCTAAAAGTAATTTAAGAATATTAACAATAAAATTTGTTCAATTAATTATATTTTAATTAGTCAATAATTAGATCATTTTAAGTATAGATATTTTAATAAATTTATTTAATTAAAAAATCATAAAAAATTATATTAAATCGAATAGAAATATATTAATTATTTTATTAAATTTTTTTCTAAATTTTATCATATAAATAAATTTTAATATTTCTATTTTATAATAAATTAATATATTCCTACTCTTAAATTTATTTTTATTATACTAATTATTTATTTATTTTATTATTTTTATATAATTTATTTAATATAATATTACTTATATTATATTATTAAATTTTTTATAAATAATTTTATTTAAAAAATAAAAAAAATCGATTCAATATGATTTTATTAATTCAAATATAATTTATTTAACTGTAGGATCCGACGTCCTCTTATAACATTGCCCAAAATACAAGAAAATGTAAAAAATGATTAATTAATTATTTGTCTGTATTTGTGGCAGTGAAGATATTTGGGCTTTGGCTAGATTTTGCATTTCTGCATTTTGCAGCCATACTAGGAACAGAAACAAATCTGTTTCTTCTTAAGCGAAAAAATCTAAACCCCTCAAAAACCCCAGCTGCCGTATCTCTCTTCTATCTACCTCAATTCAAAGCACTGAAATCCCCGATGGCTTCGCTATCAGTGGACTTAGCCGCAACCTTCTTCTCCTTCACTTCTCGCCAACAAACCCCACTTTCCAGAATTCGCACCTCAGTACTCCCTCTTCTGCTAAAGCGTCAGCAGACCTTATCCATTAAAGGGTCCCGGTGTTTTCATTCTCGAATTGTCGCCCTTGGTTTCTCCAAACCCTCTTTCAATTCCCTCCGCAGACTATCCGTCGCTGCCGCCTCCACCACCGCTGCTCCTCAGAGCGAGGATTCTGATTTAGCCACCAAGATTCCTCCCGATAATCGGATTCCTGCTACCATTATTACCGGGTTCTTGGGCTCTGGAAAGGTTTGCTCACGGTTAATTTCTATCTATTATTAAGATATGATAATTAGAATTTAATGAGAATACCTCATCTTTTTAATTGGTCATGCTAAATCTTTGTAGTTTGGATAAAAAAGTTTCCGTTCTTAGAATTTGATTTGAGCTGGATGCTGGGTTAGTTAATTGGGTTGTTTTGCTTCTTTATGGTGTTGAACAGACAACTCTACTTAACCATATCTTGACTGCGGATCATGGAAAGCGTATAGCAGTTATTGAGAATGAGGTATTAAGTTGTTTTTACTTTTTTGGGCTTTTTATTAATTAATGCAACATCTTTATCAAAGTTACTAACGTGTGTTTGTCTATATTGTTTGTTTCATTATGGCCTTATGGGCATGGTTTATTTGGACAAAATTTTGCATTTTTGGAAATATTTTTTATTACCAGCTACAACAAATGACCATAACCATTGCAATGCAAAGATGAATAATTTCTTATGTTAATGTTGAATTGCAGTATGGTGAAATTGACATTGATGGTTCTCTAGTTGCTGCGAAAACTTCTGGAGCGGAAGACATTATTATGCTGAACAATGGCTGTTTATGCTGTACAGTGAGGGGTGATCTCGTGAGGATGATTGGAGAATTGGTTGATAAAAGGAG
>CANXYI011349193.1:0-10970 GCA_948208565.1 Hura crepitans | reverse complement strand
AAAAAGTATAACATGTGTTATACTGTCCGTATTAATAATGTTCTATCTTGTTAATACTATAACTAGTGATAGTTTTGGTTTTTCATATTTACATACAATAAGAATCTAATATTATAAACACTTTATAATTATTTTTGCACTGTGAAAGAATTCCATGAACTTTGTTACATAGCTTAAGATAATGTCAAACAAATGAATAAATGTAAGCATTAATGTAATAAAGCATGCCTTTTATTGAAACAAATGATTAAATGTACACAAAATATCCCTATTACATGTGTGCTTTATGGCATGCTGCTAACACAGTTCACTAAGCTCATGCACTTGCCAATAGATGGAGTTATTGAGCTACTGGAAGTACTCATTAAGTAGTGGGCTTTTATTAGTCGAATGGCACGTACTACTAGTCTACTCAGACTAAGGTAACAATAATCTAGGAACAACTCCATAGATATATGCTTTTGGTGTCGATAGTATTGTACCTTGGATATGTTGGTAGCATTGGGTAAGTCAAATAGGCACTAGTTAATCTCGAGTACCTTTAAAGATCTAGTCACTACAGCAGTAAGGGCATAGGTATATGAGTTATCATCATTGCTCCCCTAGACCACCTTAGGTTAAAGGAACAGTAGATAGGGGTGTCTGCTTGAGGAGCAATTCTTTGTTAATCAAGAGATTGTGCAAGCAATGGACCTAACCCGTGTTGATCTTTAGACCTAGGTTAGGAATAGATTACTATAGAATAGGAGATAATTGCCAAAGTAGGCCAGCAACAATAGAAGGACATTCAAGTTGGAAACAGAGATGATATAGCCTTTATCATGACTCTCAAGGACCTATTAAGTGACTCTTAACTGCTAACAACACCTTTTAGCCCACCTGTATTAACAAGATGACAGTAGAGGCAGATGGACAAAGTAGAGCCATCATGAACACCTCCACCAAACACTACCACCATCTTTAGAATGGCCTAGATAAGAGAGCTAATCTAGGGTTTAGAGTATAGGATAACTAAGCAGCTTATAGATATTTACTAGAGATTAGACAAAGTTGAGACCTAGTTATACCGCTTGATCTTGCATCCTTTTTTATGGCTACCTACAGAGCCCTAGTACTCCTTATCTATTCTATTCTTTTTTTTTCATTTTACTAAATTTCATACATGAAATAACATTAGTAATAGAAAATTTCAAAGTTTTTGTATTATTTTGAGTTATGTAAAATTGTCTATATTTTTTCTTACACATTTAATTTTATTTTTTTCTTTTTTTCATATGAATACAATAATCACATCACATCATAAAAAATTATCAATTTAAAGTACAAATTATATGACAAAATCAACTTGTAGGATATAATTAAGACACCAACAAGCATTTATTATTGCTAATTGTTTTAGTTTTTACACAATTTGTTACATCTCAAAAGGCAATAGCAACTACATAAACTTGGCAGACCTACTTGAGTACATAGCTTCTCTAACTAGAGGAGGCAAACATTAAGTTTTGTCAAAATAACATAATCCATGAAGTCTCAATTATAGCATCACACTTGCCTATTCACACTTTTTCATCAACCATTCCATCATAAGAGGGCTAGAATACTAACTTCGATTCAAAATAGAAATTAGAAAAATATTATCAAATGCAATGATTAGCTCTATCTAATATCTTCTAGAGCACACAAATGCTATACCTACTAAGTAGAGATAGCTCTCAAATAAAGCCAATAGAAGCCATACCTATCGAGTAAAGGCAACTTGTAAAAAAGCTTATAGAAGTTACACATATTGAGTAGAGGCAACTTTCAGTCAAAGCCAATAGAAGTTGCATGTACTAAGTAGAGGTAGCTCTCAAAAATGCCCATAGAAGTTACACTTACCAAGTAGTGGAAGAGATAGCTCTCAAACAAAGCACCAAAAGTCGCACTTACTATAACACCTTTATAATCGACTAATAATTGAGTTCAGGTATAGGATGTCACATTGCCAGTACAATTATTGTTCCTTTTTTTACAGTAATAATTCAAGTTCATATATTCAACTATATAATCAATAAAATCACACATAACATTCCCATGTAGACAACACAATATTTTATCACTTTATCAAATTATCTTCTATACATATTAATGGCATTACCCTATAAATATAATAAATAACATACAAATTGACAATGTTAAATTGCAATTTTGTACACTATACATACATACATATATATATGTGTGTGTGTGTGTGTGTGTGTGTGTGTGAGAGAGAGAGAGAGATATAACCTCTATATAATATGCACACAAGAATTAAATGATCATACATAAATGCTTGTGATGGACTTTTCTCACTAGTATTTCTATCTTGTAATATCCTGACGTCATTGAGACTTGATTTGCAACTATGCTTAACCCCATCTATCACCTACGTATTAGAAAATTCGACATATTGAGCATAATTGCTCTATAATGTATTTTAAAATTATGAATTATGCAAATACATTCCTTATAATTATTTTTGATAACTTATTAGCATGTCTTATTTAACTCTTTTTTTTTATCATATTTTGTACATATGACTATGGTTAATATCTTATATTAGATTTTGTCTATTACTTGTGAATTTTTATTCATCTACTTTTACTTATATTCCTTTAATGTTTCCAATACCTTTGCATGTTCTTTAAACATCTCATTACTTATCTCATATAAGCATTCTACTATCTCTATTTTGTGCTATTACAAATGACTAAAAATACAATTTACCTTTTATTTTATTTTTTTCAAATTTATTATATTATTTCTAATGCATCTATCCTATAATAAAATTATGAATATTAATCATATATTATTCAATATTTCTATTTGTATACTTTTTTCCTAACCCTTATATCATCT
Source organism: Hura crepitans (assembly GCA_948208565.1). Lineage (NCBI taxonomy): Eukaryota > Viridiplantae > Streptophyta > Magnoliopsida > Malpighiales > Euphorbiaceae > Hura > Hura crepitans. Next base: position 8,087 of record CANXYI011349193.1, on the reverse strand, counting down.
ACCTATACATAAACTTTAGTAGTTCATCTACATATTTCATTCTTTAGGTATTGTTATTTTAACCATCTAAGTTACATAAATTAATATTTATCTTTCTTTTATTCTATCTTGTGTACATGTTAACAAGTACTTATAATCATGTTACAGCTCTATATAGTTTTCCCATGTAATGAACATTATATTCTCCTGTGACACCTTTTACCTGATCTAATTGCCTAACCCAAATGAGGAATGACACACAACTTTTTCTAATCTATTCCATTAACTTTTAGCCATTGCTTTCACATAAGTTAACTTAATGATTAAAATTGGTTTAAATTTCTTTTCTTTTTTTTTTTTACCTACTGAGGCCTAGCAACTAGAAAATTTTTGTACAAATCATGATAATAGGGACTTCCGTGTCAAAAATTCGACAGTTTGATGACAATGCCTAAATAGTAACTTATGGACAAAGGCACTTCTATATTCACATACATAGTAGTCTTTAACTTTGAATCTTTCTAATCCTCTCAAATTGACAAAACAACTTAATCATTAAAATTATACCAACATATCTAAATCATTCCATACTCATCATCAGTATCATGCACATATGTTTATATACATCACATATATATGTTATCAATTAGTTTACAAAACTCATCACTGAATAGGTGTAAGCCCATTTCCCCTATTTACATATGAGTGCCTTCTAAACTAGTAATATACATTACAACATAAGTCATAAAAATGTACCAAAAGAAGTTTGATGCACTACATAGCTACTTTTATGCTAAGCTAAAGCTAGCTATCTCTTACCTACGCATCAAAAACATGTTGTGCTAAGCATAATGTTTAATGGTGCATTCAATGATATATATAAATTTAACATAAAGACAGTCAAATGCTCAAGCAATTAATATATACTAGGCAACTTGTTATAAACAACTGCAACTATTAAAAGTCTATTTCTAGTTTATTTGACCACTATTTGTCTTATAAATTTTCTTTTTCTTTACATTAAATTACATAGTATATGTTTGTGTTATTAACTAGACATAATCATCTTAAACTTAAGTAGCATAACCTTACATGGCTATAGTGTGTTAATTACCTAATAACCCATCATTGCTAGATATTATCATGATACTAGATAATGGGATCTTAACCATAGAGATCTTATGAGATGTATAGTACCTCAAAATTTGGACCTCATTGATTGATACAACAATATAAGGATATATGTAGTAGCCCTATATACCTCAATGACTGCTGCACTAACATGTAATTAGGTAGCGGCCATATTGGACTCAATGATGGCTATAGTCATATGTAAACATCTCAACAATATATGAATACATTTGTAATGGCCCTACGAGATGTCAATAGCATCTGTACCCATTTGATATGTTATAATATAATATAGATGTGCAATGGTGCCATTGGGTCTCAATGACGATTGCACCTGCATAATAATGACCCTGAAGTTTCCTAGCAGCTATTGTCACTCTTTAATTGATCGATCAACCTATCCTTTCTAGGTTATCTTACACATATGGGCTTCTATGAAGTCTTATTTACTTTTGTTTGTAAAAACATTTAACCATATAAGCATATCAAATATCAGTTCCAGTTTAATCTTATTAACCTTTCATATCATTTTATTGATTTTATTACTCAAGAACTATTATGGTTGCATGGTTTTACCTTCTAAACTCATATAGCTCATAATATTATAGCATTAACACACATGCCACTATGCCTTGCATTTCAATCCATAATTACCATTTCATAACTATGTGAGCAAATCAACTTTTTACGTTATGCATAATCTCTTTTTCATATATTTCTATCCCATATAAGTAGAATTCAAAATTTATACTCATGATAGGTTCACTTATACATTTGTCCATACTTTCCCATCCATTCGACAATGTAGGTTTTTGAGCTAATTCATGCAAGTTTTAAGCATATTACATTTCTTACACTACTTAGCCATTCCATGCACCACAATTTCAATTATAACATACATACTACACCATTTAGCTATATGTTACCCCATACATTCTTATTCTTTTCTAATTCATCTCTCATGTTAGACATATTTAAAATATTCATTTAAAACCATTAAGTTATCAACCAAACATAAACTTATGATATAAGCATATGACATACCATTTGACTATATAAAGTCTTACTTCCTTTCATGCTTTTGCAATTGAGTTCCCATTTTAAACATGTTTTAAACATTCTTTTAGGGTTGTTAATCTATTAATTGGGCAATATCCCGTACATACATATACATGTCATACACAACATACATAAGTGCACATACTTGAACTTTAGGAACATATAAAAATTACTATATAAATCATTGAATATACTTACAAATACTCTAATTTGTATTAATTTAGGCTCTCTAGGCCATTTCCTATCCATGTCCTTACAAATCCCCACCTATCTCTACATATATAATTGATTTTTTATTTAAAGATTTCTTATAAATTTTTATGCTATTCAAAACACAAAATTGATTAAAGAAATACCTTATTGACATTGAATAACAACCTAGAAAAATATAAAACCATTAATTTAAAAATAAAGTAATCAAATTGTAACTATTCACCCTTATTGAAATTCTTTAAAACTATCCTTGTTCTTGTAATTTTCTCAGAAAAATAATGATTTAAGGGTGGTGAAGGTTAATATAGTGGTGAAAATTTGATTGGAGGTGTGTGATTTAGATAAAAAAAAAGAAGAAAAAGAAAGGGTAAAGGAAAAGCTCTAACACATCGGCCATATAAGGGAAAAAGATAGTGTTTTAATTTAAATGGAATTCCTTTATATATTAAGACACCAAGGGTTAGTTGTGAGCCAATTGGTTAATCCAATGTCTCACATTAATTTTTGCCTTTTTCTCCTTTAAAAATTAATTCTATCATTTTTGTTATGTCAAATTTATTCTATTTTTATACTATTAATTAGAAAATTCTATAATTCATATGTCTTGAGAAAACCATGGTTAAAAACTAAGAGGAGCTAATATAATTAAACACTTACATTTTCAATTAATTTCATTAAATTACTTCTTGACATCAAAAAATTCTAATTCCAATACAATTTGCTTGTTTATAATTTGTGAGCTTTAGATCGTGTTACTCTTGGGACATTTTGAGCACAAATCGAATATTTTATTACTTAGCTTAAATTAAGTCACTATTCCTAAGACACTGCTTTAAAATTTTAATTACATCTTTAATCACTTAAATGACTTCATTTCTACTTCAAACTTCCTAAAAAATTAATTTATAATATTTCCTCTCATTCTATTAAATTATTTTCTTGAGTACCAAGAAGTACTATTTATGGCCTCATGTCACTATTCATTGGGACCATGTCCCAAACCTCTTTTTTTTCCATAATTTCATGATCCTTTTACACTACATTCTTAATTTTCACCATTTCACATGGGTTCCACTTATTTTAGATCTTTTATTACACTTTTCAAATTTGAACATGGCCATTTTAAGTATTTACCATTTTGGCCCTCCCTCATTTTTCACTCCGTTACTTTCACCAATTGACTCTACTCAATTTGTACATCCATATTATTTCCTATTTTTTCTTCTAATTCTAATCGTATCACTGAGAAAAATCAAATCAAAAGATGATGTGTGATAGTCCTTCCCCTATAAGAGAAAATTTCATCCTCAAAATTACCTAGTTAATGAATTGAGGTTCTTATGCTCTCATTTGTTTTTCATTTTTTGATGTTGCCTCTTTAGTGATATGGTGTCTCTAGAGTGCTTTCACTACTGGCACCACTTTGTTGTGTAACTCCTTCACCTTATAAGCTAAGATCCCTACTGGCTTATCTTCATAAGAAAGATTAAGATGTATCTCCACTTACCAATCTAGTAGTATGTGTGAAGTATTTGATCTTTATTTCCTCTACATTGAAACATTAAAGACATCATAGATTTTTTATAGTTTAAGAGGCAAAGCTAGCCTGCAAGCTACTATTCCCATATGTTTTGTTATTTCATATGTGCTGATGAAACTAAGATTTAATTTGCCCTTCTTACCAATCACAACAATTTCTTCCACAGTGATACTTTGGTAAAAGCTTTATCACCTACCTAGTATTCAATGTCTTTCTACTTTAAATCTACATACAACTTATATTGATCTGATATTGCTTTTAGTCTATCTTTAATCACTTTAACTTTTCCCTTATATCCCTAATCAAATCTAGTTTTATTAACTTATTTTCACTTAATTCACTGTGACAAAGTATAACACTACATTTCTTTCCATACAAGGCCTCATATGGTGCCATGTTAATGCTTGCTTGGTAACTTTTATTATATGCAAACTATGTAATTGAAAGGTATCAATCCCACTTTCTTTTGAATTCAATGGTGCAACTCTTTTACATTTCTTCAAGTACCTATACATGTGGGATTTCAATGTAGCCATCATAATCATGTTGATATTTACATTATTCAAGTATCATATTTACTTGAATAACTTATTCTAGTTGATTATCTATTTATCGATGGAAGACTATACTAAAGGTTCATCGAGTACCTAAGGCACTATATAGTTTTTTCTAAAATCATGATCTAAATCTTAAGTGTTAATCAAATATAATGATGTAATGCTAGTAGAATCTAGCTTTATAAATAGTGCTTCTCAGGTTATAAATAGGGTTCTTGAGTAATGGCCCCCACTAAAGTGACATAAAAGGGGTAATAGTTATGAAACTTCAAAGGGAAATATAATGCATAAAACAAAAGATTTAAAAGTAGCCACTAAACCAAAAAATTATTTTATGTTGATATCTAGTGGAATGTGACCTTAGTTTGACATGTGATATAAAAAGGTCATGATGTGCCTATACTAAGCCAAAAATAGCATATATTAAAGGTCAAAAATTCTAACTAGTCTAATGTTGAAGGAATCATAATTTTCTGACATTGATAAGTGCTTTTAAGTTTCATATTTATGCAATTAAAAAGTTTAGCATGTTTCCTTTGTCCTTTTGGCATGGACTTTGAGGAACCCCTTAGCTCAAAAATTCTATAATTGTTGGTGTCCTAAAAAGTAATTTTAATGACCATGAAGTTTGATAATAAATTTTTAAAGATTAAAAAAACTACGAAAAAAACTAATCGTTGGATTATAAAATGGTGAAATTGTGGCTGTCCATGTGTTTAATATAAATAAATGGGTTTATGTAATTAAGACACTCATGATCAAACATGCATCTTCTTCCTTACTTTGAATGGTTGATGCCATACCCACTATTAAAGATCTCCCCCTTTTTTCACCAAACAACCCAAAAATCTAAGCAAAACCCCTTGAAATTTATACTTAAATCGATCCTGATCACGTCTAGTTTCTTATTTTGTTATTTATTTCATGAGAAAATGGAGTTCTTATCAAAAAAGAGAAGAAATAAAAGTTAGGGTTAGGAAACCCAAAGCAAAGGTTAGCATATTTTTGGGGTTCTTATATTTTTCTATGATATTACAGGTGCTCAATATATGATATGGGTGTTATTTTTGAGTTTTAATTCATGTATATTTTTCTATGAATTTTTCTAACCAAATACCTTTTATGAAACTTATAAAAAGAGGAAAAGCAAGCTAAAGGCAAAGAGAACCTATAAAGTTGTATTCAGGACACTGAGAAATTGCTTTGTAATTTTATTTAGTAAAATATGTGTACACATACCATGGTTATGCATTTTTAGTTTATAAACCTAAAATGGAAGTTATAGTTTTATTTTTTAAATGGTCTAAAAATAATTTTGATGGAATAATAAGGTTTAATATATGCTAAATAAGTGAAAACAATGGAGAAATGATGAAAATTAGCATATGGATAAAATGTGCACTTGGTCGAATGTTATGTAGTAAAAGGCAAAATGGTAATTTTGGACAATTTGAGTAACATGTGTATAAGTGAGCTACATTTCATAATAAACTATGTTGGAATAATGTTTTATGGAAAAAGAATGCATTAGGTTGGAAATGTGGTACAGTGTATGTGTTAAGTGTGTATACATTTTTGTGTGTACATGTATTGGTTGCATGTGTAATATAATGAAAAATAAGTTACATTATACATATAATTGTGATGTTAATTATGGTTATCAAAATATAAACAATAAATAAGAAATATGCATAATACTTAATTGTATTAATGTGGTAAAGAAAGATATGAATGTGATTAGTGTTATGTGTAAAGAACATGTGACATAAAAATGTATAATGTAAAGCGTTGAAAGCCTATATGTGTTAGACAACCTACTAGATTTGTTTACCGATCAACTAGGGAATTAAAAGTTACTAGATATTTGGAATTGATTTCATGCAGGTGCAACCACTATTAGGTCTATTTGGGCCACCACACATACACATATCATATATTTTTATAACCTGTTATACATTGACATATCAAGATTATTATATAGGTGCAGCTACTGGTAGGTCCTATAGAACCACTGTACATAATTTCATGCCAATATAGCTATATAGAGGTTTAATAGGATCACTTCATAGTTTTTGATAACCCATCATACTGGTGTAACATCCATTAGGTCTAAAATGTAGTCCTCCAGTATTGGGACTCATGTCTATTAGATATAGGCCAATCGGTTAGTTAATTATTACACTGGAATTATGTGTAAAAAATGAATAAAAGTCTTGATAAATGTGAACTAAGAATATATATGATATGACTAGTGTTTGTGTCCCTTCCTTCCTAAGGCCAGTCAAATCGAAACAACCAAAGACTCGACTTAAATCTCATTATTTGAGTCCCGAAGGATAAGGAGGAAATTAAAGGAATATTGAGTTGTTCCTATTTAATTAGCCTAGAAAGAGTGAGTTGGGCACTATGAAGTAAGAGTCGCCACCCAATCAGATTTGGGAATTACCTCATAGGGCTAAAACTAGAGCGGTTCAAAACCCCACTCTTATTTATACCTCAAGTTAATGTGGAATTTTAGATTGAATTTATAATTGTATCCTTTTTCTCAAACATGTTTTAGAATTAAAAATAAATCAGACAATCACATAAAAGAATAATAAACATATTTACAGAAATAAATAAAGTGCTTGGAATTAAAAATAACATACTTGAAATCAGATAATTGATTATTTTGAGAACTTTGGTTCTCGCATGCCAATACATGAAAACAAATTTTATTTCAGCCTTTTATTAAAGAAAAATCAGAAACCCATTTTAATAGAAAAAAGCCAATTAACTAGGTAAAAATGATTTGGTTATTTTTCATAATGTGCAAAAATCATTTTCTACCTATTACAACATTCATGAAATATACTAGGAAATAATCAGAATAAAAATAAATTACATGGCAAGTACCTAAAATACAATCTAACCAAAAAGGAATGAAAATTACATGTAAATTTCCTAAAATATATTCTAACCGAATAAAAATAAAATGACATTGAAATAACCTAAAATGCAATCTAATCGAATAAAAATAGAATGAAAATAAATAAAATAAAAGGAGAGAATAAAGAAAAAAATAAAGGTTAGACACAATAAATAATTAAGTAAAATAATAAAGGGACAAAAATGATAAAAGGGTTAACTTTACTAGATGTTGGACAAGAGAAAAAATAGACTAAATAAAACCCTTATAGATCTTATGTAATTCGCATCACAGCAACAATATAACGCTAGTATGGAACAAATGATGAAATTGATAGAAAGAATAAATAATAATATAATAAAAAAGGACATGTAATAAAGAAATATAAAAAAATGAACGAATAAATAAAAAACATGTAAAAATAGGACCAAAAAAATTGGATAAAAAAATAAAATAGAACAACACATTAATAAGAAATAAATAGAATAAGGGTACCACATCTAATTAGTAGATGAATACCCAAATAAAATAAGGTTACCTCATTCAATTGAAGAATGGGTAATAAATAAAATATAATAAAAGGGCACAGCACTTGATTGGCAAACATATGTAAAAAAGAAAAAGAAAAAAACATAGAATAAGAATTGGTCGACTCACCGTGTAAAATTACCTTTAGGAAAATATCTCGAAAAAAATGAAT
>CANXYI011349122.1:0-11138 GCA_948208565.1 Hura crepitans | reverse complement strand
TGGTCACCCATCTTGGTACTGCTCTAGTCCAAACACGTTTAACTCTGGAGTTCCTACAGAATCCGAACCACCCCTTTACCCAAAACGCGTCTGTAAGGGAATGCGTCTTTACCATCTTCCCTCCATTCCGATATGGGATAGGTTTCCTATCCACCTAAGCGTGGTCCTCCCCACTTTAGGACACAGCGTCCTCACTGTCATACTCGTACTAGGGAGGGTCAGGCTCTAATACCAACTGTAACGCTCCTGTCACCCCCTTGCAGATATTGTCCGCTTTGGGCCACTGCCCTTCACGGTTTTGTTCTTGGGCAAAGGGAAGGACTTCCCAAGTGGTCACCCATCTTGGTACTGCTCTGGTCCAAACACATTTAACTCCGGAGTTCTTACAAAATCCGAACCACCCCTTTACCCAAAACGAGTCTGCAAGGGAATGCATCTTTACCATCTTCCCTCCATTTCGATATGGGATAGGTTTCCTATCCGCCTAAGCGTGGTCACCTAAAAGTAATTATTGGTTCTCCTAAAAATTTTAATTCCTTCATTTTGACCCTTTTCAGGCCTGTCAAAGTTTTATGAACAATATGCCAGTCATCAGACTCGAAATGATGACCCGTACCACGGGGAACATCAATCGAGTTTCGAATGCACTGTTCATAAGATGTCGACCGGTGGTCGTTACAATTATCCAATAGATATTGTTCTTACTTTGGGTATTTCTCCTTCTATGGCTCAAAAGGTGATTCCAAGTGTAGGCCCAATTTCTCTATAAGCAATTTTGGACTTTGCTCATAAATTTCCCCTCAATTTGGTGGAATGGGCTAAATATGTGTTGCTATGTATCCATGGTAGCTTGTTGGTAGTCACCTTTAAAGATGAGCTTTGTGATTTCAAAGTCCTCCAAATTCTTACTGAAACATGCTGGAGCTATAATCCTTTTGGTGTCTTCTTGGCTGAAACCATTCGAGGATTGGATGCTTTAAAGAAAATGGATATTGACTTTATAACTGGAAGCCCACTTTTTTTATAGGTATGCATAAAGAGCCTGTGCAGGTTTTCCCTCTAGCTTTATTTTTCTTTTACCCCTAACTTTCACATTAACAAGTTTGCCTACTTTTGTTTAGGTGGTCTTTTACGAATTTTCAAACGTAATAGCTTTTTTTTAATAGATTTGGTTACAAGAGAAATTAGGACTGCTTGTACCTTTTTAAGAAAAGCTTTGGATTAAGTATGCTCTGAATCACCATTGTGAAAGGAAACTTGAGAAGAAATTTAACACTTGTGATCAATGGACTGAATGGCTTAGTACTATTGTTGTAATCGACTGGAGTTGTCCTTAGTGGAAGGTCACCCATTTTTCTCTATCTTGCCATTTGAGTTATGTTCCCTTGATTAGATTAAGGCATGTTATGTTTTACATCCCTTTTCGGATCCAACAGCAATTTGGTCTATTGCAAAGAGTCCCTTCTGAACTTTTAGGGTTTCAAGGTGGGCTTTTAACATGGCATTTCTTACTCTCTTTTCCTAACTTGTGGAGTCATCGTGCTGTACTGAGAGATATGCCTGATCATGCTACTAGCAACATAAGTACATATGATAATTATAAAGATTGGATTCTAGGTACATCTAGAGATAATAGGACATTAAAACTAAAGAGAAAATATGAGGATAAGACTTCTATGTTTGAAAAGCAAATATGTGTTTAGACTTTTAGAGTTTAGTTGCTTGTATAATCTTTCTCACTTAATAAAAGTTTGCATCCCAATGATCATGACTAGAACATTTTTTCTATTAATCGCATTTGAAACTAAGCTATTTAATCTTGGTAAATATATTAATTTCCCATTAGTGATTCTATCATCACCAAAGGTTTTCTTGATTAGATATTTTCTCTGAAATCCCTTAACTTTTGCATAGTGCCTGATTAGTTTTCACCTCATTGAGGTGTCCTAATTTTTGGCTAAGCCACCTCTTTGAGTTTTCAACTTAGTGGGCTCTTTTTTTATCTTCAAAAAAAGTACTTCTTTAGCTTATCCATGTTAACAGATTCTGAGAATTCATTGCCTTTTAAGTCTAAAATCTTGACACCTCCATGCTTGAGTATCTTCTTGACCAAGTATGGTCCTTCCCAACTAGGCTTAATCTTTCCTCTAGGATCTATTAATAAAGGCCTAGTTTGTTTTAGTACCAAATCTCCTTCTCATATGGGACTGGGCTTAAATTTCTTGTTATAGGCTCTAGCAATTCTCTTCTAGTATAATTGCATGTGATAAAGGGCTTTAAGTCACTTTTTATCAACCAAAGCAACTGCTCATATCTATTTTTGGCCAATTCTACTTTCGATATTTTTGCTTCTAACACAAACCTGAGTGAAGGGACCTCAATTTCTATTGGCAGCATTACCTCCATCCCGTATACCAATGAATAAGGCATGCCTTTTGTAGATGTCCTGATAGTTGTTTTATATACACACAGTGCACAGGGTAACATGTCTACCCAATCTTTGTAGGTAACTATCATCTTTCGTAAAATTTTCTTGACATTTTTATTGACTACTTCGACTGTCCCATTAGCTTAAGGTGGATATAGGGAAGACTTGTGATGCTGTATCTTGTATTTCTATAAGAACTGCTCAGTCTCACCCTAAAACTATACCCCATTATCTAAGATGACTTTTTGTGGCAACCCGTACCTACAAATGATATTTCTTTCAATAAATTTTTCCATCTATCTTGCCTTTAATTTATTGAAAGATTCAGCTTCAACCCATTTAGAGAAGTAATCAATTGCTACTATTATATACTTATGCCTTTTTACTGTAGACGGCCTTATTTATCCAATTATGTCGATAGCTTATGTGGAGAATAGCCATGAAAATGACAAGCTAGTCAAATTATTAGGTGGTAAGTGATGAAAGTTCTGATAAATCTAACACTTGTGGCACCTTCTGACAAAGTCACAACAGTCGATTTCTATGGTTTACTAATAGTACCCCAATCTCATAATCTTTTTTGCCAAGTTTCTCCCAATCAAGTAAAGACCACAGACACCTTTGTGCATCTCTATGAGTATTTTATGAGCTTCTAATTCATCTACACATCTAAGCTAAATGCCATCCAACTGCCTTTTGCACAATATTCCTTAGAAGGAAATGAACTAAGTTAATAACTTCCATAGGACCTTATTATCTTTCTTAGTCACGTGTTTTGGGTACTGTCTAGTTTCCAAGTATATTAGGATGTCATGGTACCAAGGTAAATGGACATTGGTTTGTTCAGTAGCAGTGTTGACTATACCTGTGTAGGTAGGGAATCTTTGTTTGCCAAAGTACATGGGCTTGGGTAAATCCTTCTTAGTGAGGTTTAATACTAACATCATAGTGGCTAAGGCATCAGTTACTTGGTTTTATTCTTTAGGGATGTGATGGAAAGTGCATCGATCAAATCCTTTAGATAGGTCTGTGAGTATCCTAATGTATTTGCTTAGGTTCTCATCCTTCATCTCCCAATTACCTTTCACTTGCTACACAACTAGCATGGAATCCCCGTATACATCAATCACTTTTGCCTCTAATTGGAATAGAGTTCTAAGGCTATAAATGCATGCTTTATACTGGGCGACATTGTTAGTTGCATGAAACTCTAATTTTTTGTCTAAAAATATACGCTCACCTTTTAGATTGATGATTAGTACGCTAATACCTATGCCTCTCTGGTTAACTACCCTATCGAAGAACATTTGCCATCCTTCTTATGAAATTGCTCCCAAGTATTCATCTAAAAATTCAAATTCCTCTTACTTTTCCTGATTGGGTGTTATGCTAGAAATTCTAATACCACTCGACCTTTGATCATCCTCTTGGTGAAAAAGGAGATGTCAAACTCTTGTAAAAGTATAATCCATCGGCCCATCTTACCTACTAGAAAAGGTGTAGTTTGCAAGTACCTGAGAGGATTGTGTTTTACTACCGCCTTCACTTTATATGATTGAAAGTAGTGACACAGCTTTTTGGAGACCTAAATTACTCTTCAACTTATCTTCTCAACTTCTGCATACTTCTGTTTGTATGGGAGCAATTTCTTGCTTAAGTAGTAGACTACATTCTCTACCTTAGACTTGTTTACGTGCATAATGAAAGCTCTTATGGAGGATTCTTCAACTGCAAGGTACAGGATTAAAAACTTTCCCGATCTTGGTGGTCTTAGGATAGGAGGTTTGGTTAAGTATTGTTTGATGGCTTAGAAGGCTTTTTGGCAATATTTATTCTATTCCTTCAATTGTCCCTTGCGTAGCAGGTTAAGTATAAGCTCGTAAACTGACATGAGTTTGGTTATGAACCGACTAACGTATTGCAGTTTACCTAAGAATCTTCTGACTTCCTTTTTAGATTGTGGAATAGGCATTTCCAAGATAGCTTTTACCTTATCTAGATATACTTCAATCCCGTTTTTACTTACCATAAATCCTAATAGTTTTTCTAATATGGCTCCAAAGATGCATTTCTTAGGGTTGAGCCTCATGTTGAATTGGTCTAGCCTTTGGAAAAACTTTTTTAATACTTCAAAGTGCTCTTCCCTTTCGATAGACTTTACCATCATATTATCTATATAGACTTCAACTTCCTTGTGCATTATGTCATGAAATAGCTTGGTGGCCATCCATTGCTAAGTTGCATCATATTCTTTAGTCTGAAAGGCATTACCTTATAACAATACTTTTCCCATTAATTTATAAAGGCTATTTTGCATTTGTCCATCACTTTCACTAAGATCTGGTTATAGCCTGAAAAGCTATCAATAAAGGAAAACATAGTTGCCATAGCTGCACTATCTAGCAGTACATCAATATAAGGTAAAGGAAAGTTATCCTTAGCACATGCTTTGTTTAAGTCTCAATAATCTATGCACATTCTAACTCTTTTGTCTTTCTTAGGTATAGGAACAATGTTGGCTAACTAAGTGGGGGAGACGATCTCCTCAATGAACTTAGCCTTGAGTAGCTTGACAACTTCTTCTTTTACCTTTTTTGCCCATTTGAGTCTCATCCTTCTCAACTTTTGGTAAACTGGAGTGATGTGAACATAAGTCGAAATGGCATGTTTAGCTACCTCGTGATCGATACCTAGCATGTCTTTATAGCTCCAGGCAAAGATTCTTCCATACTTTTTAGTAATCTCTTGAATTTTTCTCTTTCATCAATAGAAGTATCATAGGCAATTAATATATTTTTAGGTTGTTCATTTGTGCCAAGATTAAACGGGTTAGTGTTAATGCAATTAATATCAAAGATACTCATGTAATGATTATTTGGATGCATGGTACCATCAGGAAAAACATCACACAAATAAGCAAACTCATTGTCCATCTTATTAGAAAGAAAATTATTCACCTCAAAAAGGTCACAAAGATATAATTCATCAATAAATAGTTTTGAGTCTAAATCAAACACATTCTCAGAAGGGCTGAAGTAGACTTCTTCATCTACTGGTAGTACAAGAAAGATCTTTTCTACCCATTAAACCTGAGTGAGATTGCCTGATTCCCAGTTGACCACATTTGCAAAAATCTCAAAGTTAGGCTTGTAACACCCATCCACTACTATAGGTTTTAAAGTCTTATCATACCTTTTTTTTTCTTCTACTTAACAAAGTAGTCCCCTAAATTGTTTCCTTTCTTTAGGTTTCCCCCTTCACTCAGGTCGTATCCTAATCCTTTTATATCCTTTTAGGTGTAGAGCTACAATGGCTTGGTTATACCTTGCAAATTCTTCTCTAAACCTATACCAGGGAAAAAATCCATCCTTTTCATCATTTTAGACATAATGGGGTCCATATAGTGCTCATAAATCTCAGCAACATGAAAACCAATGAAAGTCTTATTGGCGATAGCCAGAGTGGAAATAGGATGATCAATTTTAGCCTTTATGGTAATGATGTTGCCTTTATGTGGGAATTTAATCATTTGGTGCAAGGTGAAGGGGACTCCTCTAAGTTTATGGAACCATGGTCTCCCTAGCAAAGCAAAAAATGTGGCTAGAATATCAATTATAGTAAACTCTACCTCATTAATAATAGGCTCTACTTGAACCTTAGAGATAAAGGAACCCTCAACTTGTCTCCTCGTGTCATCATATGCCTTGATAGTAATACTTTAAAGTGTTAACTCTTCCTTTTTAACTCCCAAACTAGATAGGATCTTAGCTGGGTAGACACATAATAAGGAGCCATCATTAACCATAGGACATCTAATCTTTTTCCCATTCAACTCAGCCTTAATGAAAAAAGGCCAATTATGCTCCCTTCCTTCTAATCTTGCTTATCTTCATCACTTGCACTAGCTATTTAAGTGTAGTTGTGGTAGATATAGCCACTTGACCTAAGGCTTTGACTACTTTTTGCCTATGGTCTTTTGATGACATTAAAAAGTCCTAAATGCTAATATTAGCTTGGGTCTTTTTGAGTTGTTTAAGCACTTTTTCATGTTTACCTTCCTCAAGTTCTAGCTTTTTCTCAAGTAAGATCTAATTGTTCTTGTTAACTCTCTCTACCACTTCTCTCTTAACCCTGAGTGGCTTTCTCTTCCCCTTTTTAGAATCCTCATCAAAAGATTCATCCTAAAAGTTTTTGCTCTCCCTAGGCTCATTGTCACTCTCGTTCTCCCAAAAGCTAGTTACAAGGATGGATTCTCTCTCTCTCGCCCCCTTACAAATCTTTTGGTTAGATCCATAAATGTCTTTAAGCACATACTCTTCTAGTAGTCCGGACTTGAGAAGGCAAGCATTTTGATATTTGTGTAATAGGTTTAAGGTAGCTTCAGGATTGGGTATTTGTTTGGAGTTTATCAGGTCTTAGATGGCTTTCCTAAAGAGTTTGCAATTATTGACGAGGTGGCCAATTCTTTAGTGGTAGGCACAGTACTAATCATGCTTATGATTAGGTGGTAATAGTCTATTGAGTGGTTGAGGTGGAAGTGGTTATAGCTTGCCTTCTTTGGTGAGTTTTCTCAAGCACCATGAAAGAGACTTACCCAAATTGGAATATCTTCTGCCTTAGATAGCATGTACATCGACTGTCTTGGTGGTGTCCCTAGTGTTACTACTTGTGAAAGTGATTATGCATCCTTTTAAACCTTTTTTTCTAGTCGTTCACCTATAAATTAATGGTGATGTCTTTTAACTATTCCTACATGGTAATACCCTTGGCGGTGAGCCCACTATTCATATAATTGTTTGCATTCCTGATGAACATTTTAATCTAGTCAATGTCCTTAGGTTTATTCCTCATCTTCAAGATCTTGTCCCTCCATCTTTGTAAGTAGTTAGAGAATCTTTTATTTGGTCTTTGCTTTTCCAATTCCAAGTCTTTCAGTGTTATCTCTATGCTGGCATTATTGGAATACTACTTACTGAATGCCTCTGCTAGTTCGTTCTAGTCTTCTTTGACCCTCTTCTCTTAGTAATGATACCAGTCCAAGGCTTAGCTCATAAGAGACATGTTGAACAAACTCATAATTTGCTCTTCAAACAAATGGATGGCTCTCATAGCAACTGTATACTACTTTAAATGGGTTTGGGGGTCAATCGTGCCACCAAACTTACTTAGATCGAGTATCTTGAAGTTATAGGGCATGGCCCGGTCAAGTCTTAAGCTGATATCATCAAGGTTGATGTTTTTGCCCCTAGTGACCAACCTAGTCATGGCTTCTATCTTCTCATTGAGCTTCTTTAACTGATCGTCCTCAATTGTCTTGGGAGGGGGGACCTTACGGTATGACTTGTTAACTTAAGGAATTTCATCATCAAAAGATTGATCATCTCCTTCGCCTGTCACTTCTTTTTCCTTGTGAGTGGCTAAAGTCTGACCCACCTCCTTCATGTTGTGAATGTTGGATAGGGCATTGGTCATAGCTGCCATCATCCTCTTCTCTATCTTATTCATCACCTCTATGAACATGGAATTAGTCACCTATTTATCGGATGACATGGTTCCTCACTTTGGTTGAATCGGTAGTGCTTCACTAGTTAGGCTGAGGCATTTACCAGTTCACTACTATTGAGCAATGAATGAATAATTAATGGTGGCTATCAAAACAAAGGGTTAGGGATGATACATTTGCAATATTAACAATGTAAGATGCAAATGATGCATGATATGCAATCCATGTTTGTGGTGCAACAGGGAAAAACACATGCAAGAGACCTTCCAACCTTATTCTTCCCACGCACATGGTTAAGCTAGTTCTTTCCTAGGTCGGATTGCCTAAGCATCATCGAGGGATACATAGGTTCACTTATGGGCTTTATTAGGACCAATTACCTCTCGTATTTATAGCGCATGCAAATATAATAGCCTATGATATTTAAATCTCATTCGAAGTGAAATTAGGTTAGGCTTATCTTAGATGAAAGGCACAATGGGCTTACCCCCACTCCAAATAAGGTTAAACATAATAGGCCTACATAGTAGTCGTAATGTAATCACAAACATTTAGGGTCATGTAACCTAGAGGAAGTTGCTGAGCTTAACTATATGGGCTCACAGTCTAGTTAAAAAGGCTTAAGGCTTTTACAAGTAAAGGTCCCTCCTAATGGGTCTTTCCAATCATGGATAATAGCAATCGATTAGTTTACCTTTTCATATACCTGAAGGTATGAGGCTTCTGAGTGATGGATATATAAGCATTTCCCTATTCTTGAATGAAAAATAGAGTCATGGTTCGCAACACCATCTAAGGTAATAAGGACATAGTATATAAAGACTATAATGCATGAGACTGATAAAAATTAGAATATTTGGATGACATATTAATTGGACACTTTTAGATTGAGATTATCAGTCCCCAATAGAGTCACCACTATAGAGAAATATATGTATTTTTACTGAGGACGAGAGTTGTTTATAGAGTCGCCACCTGACCTCTACACTAGGACCTCTGATCTTCTGTACTAGAAAGGTTCAAAATTCATATCTTATTTATGCCCCGATAATTTGTCATCTTTTTATACTGTAATGTTTATCAGTCCCGTATTAAGCAAGCATACATTATATTTAAGCATCCATATCACCTTTGTAATTAGACAAAGTAAATTACAATATTTTAAGCATACAAAAAGCATATCAATACATTTATACATCCATAAATTGGGTCATTGATTTATTATGGTGTGGCCTAATAACTACCTATAATTCCATAGGAATTAGCAGTAATTGCCCAACTCCTATCTCTAGGAGATTGGCCTTTATTAAAATGTATTTGTTATAGTGACTTTTGATTAAGGAAAACTCAAAACCATTTTGTTTAGGAAAACACCAATTAATTAGGTAGAAAATAATTTTATTGTGAGATTTAGACTTTAGCATATAAAACAAATTATTAACTACCTATTACAACCTAAAAATAAGCAATGAAATAGAAATAGTACAAAACCAAAAGAAATAGTCCATAACATAAAGCTGGTGCCACCTATGCAATAGTAGGTCCATGTGGAATCCATAGGGCTCTAGCATATGTCTGTGCAGACTAATGCCAATGTGATAGGCTAGGTCCATTCGGACTTCATACTTTGGGTAAAATAGTTACTTGCAACTACCTCAAGGAAATAGGTTAGAAATAACAAATAATGGCCCATGAGCACTTTAAAGGACATTCTCATTAAACAAGGTATGTGAATGAATTATGATCCATGTCATCAAACGTCACTAGTATTACTATTTATGAATGTCACATAAGTGGACACATAAGCAAGTTTAAGGTTATGGATATAGGTCTGCACGAACTACGTTCCTTATGAAAAGGAGTCCATGACATATAGAACAAAAATGTTCATATGAACCACATTCCTTGAAAGAGGGAGTTTGTGTGGACTGCACATCATCATAAATGCATATAAATCTTACATGCATGTATGGACTATGATCCTTATGAGAGGGAGTCCGTGCAGACTGCATGTGAGTTCTAGGTATTCATAATAGTTGTGCATCATTCATATGATATATCAATATGTGTACGCACAAACATGGCATATAACAAATGGAATTCACAAAGGGCGATCAAAACAACACAAAGGTTAAGTCCATGAGAACTACATTCCTCATGAGAGAGAGTCTGCACGGACGTGTGCATGTCCAAATAGAATGGTTCATGTGCTAGTTAACAAGATGGCAGAATGATTATAATGCCTCTAGGGTAAGTTTACATGCAATAGAATAGTTTATAAAGGTGTCTTACTCCTATAGCCAACATGGGGATCGTGGTAGAGCACCTCATTGATGGCTAACCATAGGAGATCACAAGCACATGTAAATAGTAAATGGATGTACTAATATTTAGTAGGAGTCCTCAAATATTACCTTGTGAATTAACTCTCAACCAATAGCACAAAGTGTAAAAGTTTAAAAGAATTTATTTTGAGTATGGCTAATAGGACTAATAGATCATATCCTAGTCAGAGTTATTGTCTAAACTCATGGACAAAGGTTTTTTTGGCTACTGTCAATTTGCCTCCCCCATTCATACCCTAAAAGGGGTATTTATAGACTTTAGGGTCAAGATATCCCATCCAAAAGTGGTAAAATACTTCTAAGACTAGGATTCAATGCCTGGATAGGACTCTTGCACTTTTGGAAGACTTTTTGTCAGCAAGTCGGTGTGAACTTAGATAGCGTAGTCTATGCAGACTTATGTCATGCGTGTTTTTGCCAGCCCATGGGCTTTAGGCCAGGTCTTGGGCTAAGTTTGAGCTAGTCCTTATAGATAGGGCTTAGGCTTGTTCTGTGCAGACCTCAAGCCATGGACTTGCTAGAAAAGATTGGGCTAGTACTGACCTAGGTGGGATTTGTCTGTGTGGACTATATTTCAAGGGCTGAAATAGGTCCATGCTGACTAGCTTTCTAAAGGATGAATGCCATTACTTAAGAGCCTAACTCTGGTTATCATCATAGGCCAAAGGTGGTGGTGTCTACACATGCTAATTAAATTTCTTTCCTTCCTTTCTTTATTTTCCTCACTCTTACATATCCTAACATAAACCTTATATCAATTCTATCCACACATTTTATCTATCCATAACAACATATTAATTATACTTCACATGAACCATAATTTAGAATACACATACCTCATATGCTTAAATTCATCAATCCT
>CANXYI011349074.1:0-13397 GCA_948208565.1 Hura crepitans | reverse complement strand
TATGTGTATGTGAATAGTATGGTTGAATGGTATGTGTGGGATGGCTTGGTATGTGTAGTTATGCATATGGCATGTTAGGTATGATAATGGCATGTAAATGGAGTGTATAAACCATGTTTGAAAGTAAATAATGGTATTAAGATATATGGCACGTAAACTTGATAAATAATGACCTAATTGAACATATAATGTGTACATAAGTAATGACTAAGGATATGACGTTCATATGTGTGCCATTGGTGGTATGGTTATGATACATGTTCATGAGATGTTATGTGAAAGATGGATGAAAGAACTATGGAGTTGGATTGGTATATGGGATGCTATGAAAGACACAAATTTGAGAATTTACTAAATGAATAGTAACGTGCCCGTAAATTGACCAAATGAATAGTTATTTTACGACGATAGGCTAAAAATGTCATTTTGTGTGAAATGTAGTATGTAATGCAATTCATTGGCATGATTGACATGAGACATAGTAAAAATGATGGCAAATGTCCTAGTTAAACAATGGATAGTAATTTGGCCCATTAGTTAGACATCGACTGAATGGGTTGACCAGTCAATTAGGGAATTAGCAGCTGCTAGGCAGTTGGTCCTCCTAGGACTACTATTGTCTATTGGATGTGGCAGGTGCAACCGTCAAGGTTCTAAGATGAACCTTGCATGCTCGGGTATTAGGAGGTCCACTTAGGTTGGTCCTTGCTACCCATTGACTATCTGTGGATATTGGGAGGTCCCACGGGGCTGATCCCTACTATTCCACTTGTAGATATTGGGAGGTCTACAGATTAATCCCTGCTATCTACAAGTCCAGTATTGGGAGGTTGATGGGCTGATCCCTACTATCGGGCGAGGTAGGTGCAGTTATTGAGGTCCAAAATGTAGGCCACTGCATAGGATAGATCCCGCTATCCGATGTCTTAAAGTGTTGTCTATCTATTATTAGCTTGAATAGGGTACTTGATATATTAAATCTAACTTGACAACATAATGGAATCGACTAAATAGGGTAATTAGCATCTAGTATGATATATTGCATAACCATATGGCACAATATTCCTGCATGTGTATACATGACTTATATGCATCTCTGCATGTGTGTGACATACTTTATTGTGTCTATTCCACCACTGAGTTTATACTCAGCGTGTTGGTGTTCCGATGCACACGCCGTAGACAAGATAGTTGACTAGCTTTAGTAGGAGCTAGTGTAGCTAACCCAGAGTCTTTTAGGATATTCTTTTGTTACTCTTTTGGGTTTTATAGTTAATCACTGATCTATAGTAGGTATAAAGTTAGTAGTAAGTGTAAAGCATAAAACTGAGGTAGTGAAACTAAATGACTATCTAAACCTAGTTTTAATGGATATATGTGCATGTTTTCTATTTGTCTGTCTATAGGTCAGAAACCCTGTGTATTGCTGTGTGTTGACTGTTGATGATGTTTGGGGGACTAAAGGGGTCTAGAAGTTGAGTTTTGGATGGAAACTATTTTAGAAGTGCCTTTCTTACAGGAAAAATTTTTGGTTTTTCACCTAAGTAGCTGTTATGCTGCCCAATTTTTTGTAAATGGTTCACAGACATAATCTGGTGTTTAACAGACTAAAATAGGCAGTAATGAAAGGTTATATAGAGATAAGCAAAGAATGGTCAAGTTATGTCAAAGTTGGTCAAAGTTATATAAGTGTTAAACGAATGATCCTTGGGGAAATCCAAGGATGGGTGACCTCCGAGAAGTGACACTTTTTATTTATTTCCTACGAGAATGGATAGGGGGTGTTACAATCTTTCTCTATATGCTTGTGATAGACTAATAGTCATTAAATTGTAGTCTTTAAAATGGTATAGAAATTTTAGGATAATATGATAGGTTAGCAAAAAATGAATCTTTGAGAGACAAATCTAAGGGAATTTTAGCAACAACATGTGGAGAAGAGGGGTTGATTTTAGTTGAAAACCAGTGAATATTTTATTATTATTTAGGTAATTATATGAAGAATGGATGGCAAGGATTGAAAGGGAGACATTACACATGGATGATAGATTTAGTTCCATATGCAATTCCTTTTATAATATCTATTAATCATTTTCCATGCCATTAAATATACCTTACACTTGGATGGCTAAGATCTTCCATGATATTATTTTATCAAAGGGCACATTTTGCTGTCTATAAAAAAATTCCATCATATTTTCCATAAATATTCATTTAATTAAATTCATTTCCCCAATTTTTTTTCTAATAGTTCCCATGTCAAAAAATTTGAGTCACATGATTTTCATATTCCTTAGATTATTTTAGTATCATGATGTACTGGTTTCAACTTTTTTTGAGCACATTTTCTAAATTTTTCATTCAGCCTTAAATGATTTACTATTCACCGTAGACTGTAATCTATATCTCATTTTTTATTTTTAACCTCCTATATGGCCAGAAATGCTTTTTAAATTACATTATAATTTATCAAATAATTAGTACTACCTTCTGGTGGTGTTAACTCAAATTGGGCTACGGATGTACTATTCACGGCTAGGTGCCACTATTTAACTGGACCATCTCCTAAACCTCATTCTTTTCACATTTTCATGCTCTTTATGAGTTATATTCTTATTTTTCATCCTTCTACACATGTTCCAATCATCATTGGGGCTCTAAACAGATGTTTTCAGTTTTACCCTAGGTCATTTTATGTGTTTACCATTTTATCCTTTAGTCATCTTTCGCTCTATTGTTCACACCAACCGACTCTATTCAATTCGTACTTCCATTTCATTCCCCATTTTTTCTTTTAATTCCAATTCTATTTTAAGAAAAAATTGGACTGAAAGTCAGGGTGTGACAATACTCATTTAGTTTCACATACTTAAGTAGCTTTTAAAAGTTTTACAAAGCCATTTGGCCAATAAATGATCAAATAGGGTAACTAATATTCTTTAGTCATTATACTCATTTCAATATCATAACTCATGCATTACTAGAAGATAAACACATTAGACAAAAAACTCACTATGATTCATGTCTAAAGATTGTTTTAGTAGTTGGTTTAGGCTCTCACAAATCTGTTATAATGGTTTTTCTAGACTCTCACCAAACTTAACATTATGCCATGATCATACTATTATGCCATCCATATGTGGCTCATAATCCCTATCTCTATTCAAAATTCATGTCTATGCCATTAGGTTATAAGATGCAAACATACATGCATGTCTAGATCATGTCTAAATCAACATATAACGCATAAATTTTCATGCACTTTATCTCTATCACATATGCAACATTACTTAGCTTGATGTCTAAAGTAAGACTCACTAACATACATATAAATGTTATTAACATACTTTACATCATGCAACATTTCTTTCTTTTGTCTTCAAAGTCTATAACCAAGGTTAGAGTAAAGCCATTTACATTTATAATTAACGTTATTAAACCTTATTTCTATTCCTTTATGTTTTGACCAAGACTCTTAACTTGTAATTCCCTATTATTCCATTTGATTGACTTAATCATATTTAATCCTGTCATTTTGACATAATTATAGCCACAATTAATACCAACACTTACATTATACACATAGATCACAAACTACTCTTTCATGGCTTAATGCTCATTCCATCTTTACCTAGCAATGAAGATGAGAATTTTGGCCTACACTTATAGTCCTTATTATTGTTCATTTTCTTACATTTAATCATATCAAAACATCTATTAATTACTACTATATACTCATCCTAAGCTACCACACAACAAATCTCACACATTAGAATACACACATAGTCACATACATAATTTAATGCATCAATTCACACACATAATCACATGAGTTATTGTATACACTTACAATAAGTGTTAATCACACACAAGAGCCTTTTTAAACCTTCTCTTTGCCCTTGTCTTTTTTTGTTTTTTCTTTATCTATAAACATACACCAAATTAGCCTTTAAAAATCCATAGAAAATCATACACACTTCCAAACTTAAAATCAACTTAATATAACTCTTTATGGGCTCTTAGAGAACCTTAGAAAAATATGGAACCAAAGAAAATAACCCTTACTCAAAGTTTGGTTACTATTCACCCAAGCTTTCTTTCTTAAAAATCCTCTAGTTCTTCTTGATATTCTTGCAATAGAGAGAGTTTATATACTTAGGGAACTAAGATTTTGGGGTTAAAAGTGGAATTGAGAGAGAGATTTGAGGAAAAAAGAAAGAAAAATAGGGGAGAGAAGCAAGAAGAAGCCATTAGCTTTAAAAAGGAAGGAGGGGGAGGGTGTTATTCCACTTTTGACTAGAAATGAAGACCATTGACCCTTTTTATAGGTTATTTAATCCAACAACTAGATTTCTCTCTCTCTTGATACAAAGGCCACTATTTAACCCAAATTTTCCCCCTCTTTTTAAAATTATTTTGGCTAAATTAAATCCTCTATTACCATTCCTTTTTATCCCATAAAATCATTTAATTCTTGACCCAAAAGCCTCTATTAATCCATGTTCGAATATCAAGAGAAATCGATTAAAAACAACATTTATAACTTTGCGCGATTTTTATAAAATACTTTTTGATATTAAAAAATTCCAATTCTAATGCCAATATACTATTTAAAATATTTAAGCATCAAGTTGTATCATTCTTGGGTCAATTTGAGCAAAAATGAAATATTTTATGATTTAGCTCTAATTATGTCACTATTCATAAAACACTGTTGGAAAAACTTTGCTTTCATTTTAAACCATCTTAATGACTTTGTTTTCATTTCAAAATTTACCCAAAAATTATATTATGATTAATACTTCCATCCAGTCATATTAGTGTGTCTCGAGAAATACTATTCATGTCCTGAGAAGTACTATTCATAATCCTGGAATTTTTAGGTTTTAGATTTCTTCCCCTTTTAAAAAAATTTTGTCCTTTCTTAAAAGAATTTTTTCCTCGAAAGGATATTGCTCTCTCATCTGAGCCTAGCTTTGCAAGGTTGCTTTTTTTAATGTTGTGATGCCTCCACGACACCTTCCCTAGAGGCATTATCTTATTTTGTAACTCTTTGACTTCTTTCGCTAGAATCCTTACTAATTCTTCTTTATAAGATAAATACGGTTGTATCTCAACTTCCTTAGCTATTAGAATATATGAAAGATCTAATATGTATCTCTGCATCATTGATACATGGAACACATTATGAATCTATTGTTACTTTAGAGGCAAAGCTAGCCTATAGGCAACTGGTCCCATATGTTTAGTTATTTCATATTAACTAATAAACCTTGGGCTTAGCTTCCCTTTCTTGCCAAACCTTAAGACTTTCTTTCATGGAGATGCTTTGAGGAATACCTTATCTATAACTACATAATCTATGTCCTTCCACTTTAGGTTAGCAAATGACTTTTGTCTATCTAATACAACTTTTAGCATGTATTTGATAATTTTCACTCTCTTTAGCATCCTTTATCAAATCTAGCCCATTAACTTGTTCTCACTTAATTCACTCCAATAAAGAGGTTTTTTGCACTTCCTCCCATATAGAGCTTTATACAATGCCATACCTAAACTCGGTTGATGATTGTTGTTATACGTAAATTTTGCTAATGAGAGGTATTGATCCCAACTCCCTTTAAACTCTATGGCATAACCTCTTAACATGTCTTTAAGCACATATCAACATACATTTCCACTATTAACATCATAGAAAACTTGGTTTCATTAGTCAAACAAGTACATGAATTACTTGAATGACTCACTCTAATTAGCCATTTGTCTGTGAATGAAATGCCGTACTAAAACTAAGATAAGAGCCCAAGGCATTATGTAGCTTTTCCAGAGAATAATCCATCCTCACTGGAATAAAGTGAGCTGACTTGGTTAATCGATCCATAACTACCCATACTGAATCGCACTTTCTTTTTGTCATCGATAGTCCAACTATGAAATCCATAGTGATTCTACCCCATTTCATTTTGGAATTACTATAGGATGAAGCAATTTAGATGAAACTAATGCTTATCCTTCACTTGCTGACAAGTAAGGCATTTAGTCACATAGTTTGCAATATCTCTTTTTATACCATGCCATCTATAAGAAGACTCTAGGTCTTGATACATCTTAGTGCTACTAGGATGCACAACATAAGGTGTGCTATGAGCTTCCTGCAAAATCTGCTTTTTCACTTCTTCCACATGTGGTACACATAAACAGTCTTGGTAATACAAACACCTATCACACTTAAACTCATATTCTATGGGCTTCCCCTATTAGATCAAACTTACAACAATCATTATCTTGATATCCTTCTTCTGTGCATCTTAACTAACTATAAAAGATTAGGCTTCACTTGTAACTCTGCCAAAAGAGCTCTATCATCCATATACTGCATTCTAACATTCAAAGCCCTTATAGCGGACATAAACTTTCTACTCAGAGCATCTGTTACTACATTAGCTTTCTTTATATGGTAGTCAATGAGGCAATCACAATCCTTAATTAACTCCATCCATTTTTGCTATCTTAGATTCAATTCTTTCTGTGTAGGAAGATACTTTAAGCTCTTATAGTTGGTATACACATAACACTTCTCTCTAAAGAAATAGTATCTCTAAATTCTCAAAGCAAAGAATATGGCTACCAACTCAAGATCATGTGTTGGATAATTCTTCTCATATGGCTTCAATTGCCTGAAATCATAAACAACTACTTTGCCTTCTTAAATTAGAAAACATCCTAACACATTTAGAGACACATCACTATAAATGAAAAAAATATTTCCCTAACACTAGTTGTGTAAGAATTAAAGCTCCTATCAACATAGTTTTTAGCTTGTCAAAACTCTCTTGACTCTTGTCATCCCAAATAAACTGAACATTCTTGCATAACAAATGAGTCATTAATGTTACAATCATAGAAAAGCCCTTAGAATGTGTCTGTAATAACCAGCCAAACCTAACAAACTTTTAATCTCAGTTGTGTTGCTAGATGGCTTCCATTTCATGACTGCTTCTATCTTGCTAAGATTAACTCTAATCCCTTCTGTTGATGCTATGTGTCCCAAAAATGATACTTCTTTAAGCCAAAACTCATACTTGTTGAGCTTGGCATAAAGCTTTTCATCCTTTAATGTCTATAACACAATCTTGAGATATTGTTCATGCTCATCTATACCCTTGGAATAAACTAGGATATCATCTATAAACACCATAACAAACTAATCTAGATAAGATATAAAGATCCTATTAATCAAATCTATAAAGGATGCTAAAGCATTAGTAATCCCAAATGGCATTACCAAGAACTTATAGTACCCATATCTAGTTTTAAAAGCTATCTTAGCAAATTTGCCTCATTGACTATTAATTGATAATGCCCCGATTTTAGGTCAATCTTAAAGAAGATGCCTGTTCTTCTAAGTTAATCAAACGAATCATTGGTATGAGGCAAAGTATATTTGTTCTTGATAGTCACTTTGTTCAGCTATTGGTAATCCGCACATAGTCTTAAGTATCCATCCTTCTTCTTCACAAATAAAATTAGTGCTCCCTAAAGTGATACACTCAATTTTATGAACCTTTTATCAAGTGATTCTTGCAACTATATCTTTAACTCATTCAGCTTTGTAGGTGCTATTTTGTAAGGAGCTATGGATATTGGTGTTGTACTAAGTAAAATTTCTATTTCAAACTCTAGCTCTTTTAGTTGGTGGCAAACCTATCAATTCTTCTAGAAACACATCTACAAACTCAATGGTATCTAGCTCACATCCATGTACACACACACATTGGTGGTAAAACTATCAATTCTTCTAGAAACACATCTACAAACTCAATGGTATCTAGCTCACATCCATGTACACACACACACACATGTGTGTGTATGTGTGTGTGTATATATATATATGTACACACACACACACATTTATATCTAGTTCATTTTTCCTAAAGCTATACACATGAGCCAAGTAGGCTTGACAACCTTTCCTTATTATTCATTTAGTCTAACTACTAAAATCAAATTAGATATAAAGTTTGATCTCTCTCCCATAACTATGATTTCTGGGCCATCCGTTATTCACAAAAAATCCTTTTCCTTCCATAATCCACATCTCATGGTGCTTGGACAACTAGTTTATGTCCAAGATCATATCAAACTCATTGAATGGCAATTTGATGACATCAATAGAAAACACGTCCTTGAACTATCAAGGGACATTTCTTATATAGTTTGTTCATAACCATATGTTGGTTTATAGGATTTCTTACCATAATCTCTATGTCAAGCTATTTTAACTTTAACCCTAATCTTATACCTGTGTAGTGCATATATAAGAATGTGTAAAACTTAAATCAATTACTAAAGAAGGTAGAACAAAGAGAAAGAATGTACCCGCAATCAAATTTAGTGAATCGGCATTTTTCCTTGCCTTTATAATATATGATGAGTAAGATCTATGGGTTTTGATTTCTTCAAGGTCTCAAATCTAGGCCTCTGACTACCCTATGATCTAGCTCCCCTATCTCTTCTATACCTTTTTGGCTTTTAGGAATAGCTAGTGATAAAGCTTGATACCGTGAGGTGGCTGTTAGTCTCTTCGGATAATCCTTGATGAAGTGCTCCCTAAGCCATAACTAAAGCAAGCTCCTAGTGTAATCTTCCAACAAACACCCTTATGTCTCTCCTATAATATACACACTGCTCAACTGGTGTATTCTTAGCTATAGATACTAGCACACTGGTAGCTGGAGCTTGTTACCGAAACCTAGGTTGAGAAATTGGCTTAGATCTATATGTTTAAACTTGCCTTTCATGCTATTGTGGTCTGGACTGATCACTCTTAAACCTCTTCCTTAAATAAGGAGTTGAACTAGCCTACCTTTGTCCATAAGTTCTCTTATTCTAAAAACTCTCTTGTTTTTCTTTCTGGATCTCTTTTATAGTATAAGAAGTAACTACCAAGATAGAGAAGTCACTAATTTCCATCACTGCCATATTTGGCTTAATGTCATAATTCAAGCTTTTCTTAAACCTTTTACATCTGTCAGCTTCTATTACTACCATCTCCTTCACAATGTGAGATGCTATGGTGTTTCTACTTGAGATAAATGAACTTTTACTTTTTCTTGTCTAGATAGTTCTTAGTGATGTACTTTTTCTTGAACTTATCAAGAAAGAAATCCCAAATCAGATCTACCTCTGCATTATGGCATGTGATACTCTCTCACCACCTGAAGGCCTAAGAACACATATCACATTCCCTTTCAGAGTGCATCTCAATTGCTATAAGATATTGACAGTTCTCTCTAACTAGTATTCTGATGCTACAAAATCATTTTTCTTTATTCTTATAAAATCTACAACTCTTATCTTCTTAACTCTTTCTAAATATGTCTTCTAGAGTGTTTGTGGGGCTGTTGGTGGCTATATTAGTTGTGGAGGTGGAATAGTAGCTACAATAGCTTGTCTCAATAGCTCTACCATCTGCTACAAAAGAACCAACAGAGCTTATGCACCTAGACATGTAACACTTGGTGCTGACGTTCTTGCCTTTAAAGGCTTATTAATATATATAGGTGCATGACTTTTTACTTCCTTTACACCCCCTTGAGGTGTGGATTTGCTCATCTTGGATCTATAGGAAAAAAGAACATATTATAAGCCTCAGCATTGTATAATTATATGATGTATGGTTGGAGACTCTAGGCACTCATATGTAACTTTTATACACTAAGGAATGCCTAAACTAGAGCTTTGACACCAACAAATATAGCACCCCTAAATCGGTCTGGTCGTTGAACCCTAGTGAGAAGTGACACATAACTAATATCCTAACTAACCTTATTGGAAAACCATATAAATTTAAAACCTTTCAAAAATATTTTAGAACATATGATCTTATAAAACTTTGCTTGATAAAAACTTTAACATATGAAATCAAATGGGAAATCATTATGTCGAAAATCTAATAGCATAACGGCTATACTAGGACACTATTCCCAAAATGAATAATATCTTACAACATCAAAATGCTTTTATAATCTTAATTAACATTATTCAACAAATTTTGATTCTCCTGATCAACCTAAAATCTCAACACAACATGCTTAACAAATCATACAACTTAAAACCATAAACATATTAAAAACCATCATAAGGAGTTTATATATGTAATACAGGGGTATATATGGTTTAATAAAAGTTATAAAAATTTAGAAAACATGTCTAGGGTCAATTCCCTTTGTACAACAAATGAGTGCCCTGATATGCTTACATCCCATAATTTATACAAAGGAAACCAAAAATACCCAAAATATGAGCTTTAACTTTATCTTCGAGCTTTATAAGAGGCTTTATCTTTAACTTGTTCTTGATCCTTCACATCACAAAAACTATTATGTGCTAAGCATAAAGCTTAGTGGTGTATACAATATCACATGCTTAAAATAACATGCATCACACAATCCCACCTTTATTATGTTATAATTAGATTTATCAACACAATAATATTGTTATATCATCAATTGAACACATATATTTACATGCACTCACTTTTAATATTCTAGATATCATATAGTCCTTCATGTCATTCTTTAGATATTCATTTACAACATTTCTAATATGTTCACATGTAACATATTTACTCAATATACTTACCATATTATAATGCATTACATACATTATGTGTATAATATTATCCTTATACATGCAGTTATTTTCAATAATTCCTTCTTTTTATTAGTTGCTTATTTTATTAAATTACTCTACCCATAATTGACAAACAATATCCAAAAACTAGATGATAGGATATTAGACCACATAGGCCTTATCCAAACCATAAAAGTTTCATCTAGACCTGAAGTCTCATCTGACTTAAAGGTCATATAAATCTGGACTCGTAAGTCTTTTTTAATCAATCTTAATAATCATATATCCAAACTCGAAGGTCTCATAAATCTAAATAATCATATATTTAGACCCTAAGGTCTCATTAAGGTACATAAATACCCTAGTAGCTATTATACTCCTTAGTTGATCGATCAACCTATCTAGACTAGGTTGTCAATCATATAGGCTTTCACCATTGCTCATTAAGTTTCACATTTTTTTATGTAGCTTTTAAAACTTTTACAAAGTTATTTGGCTAATAAATGAGCAAATGGGGTGACTAATCTTTTTCAAGCATTATGTTCATTTCAATATCACAACTCATGCATTACTAAAAGATAAACACATTAGATAAAAAAAACTCACCATGTTTCATTTCTAAAGATTGTTCTAGTGGTTGCTCTAGGCTCCCACAAATCTATTCCAGTGGTTGTTCTAAACTCCCACCAAACTTAACATTATGCCATTAGGCCATGATCATACTATTATGCCATATATATGTGGCTCATAATTAATATTTCTATTCATAATTCATGTTTATTTCATTCAACCATAAGATACAATCATACATGCATGTCTAGATCATGTCCAGATCAACATATAACGTATAACTTTTCTTGCACTTTATCTCCATCACATATGCATCATTACTTAGCTTAACATATAAAAATAGCCTCACCAACATACATATAAATGTTATTAACATACTTTACATCATGTAACATTTCTTGCTTTTATCATCAAAGTCTATAACTAAGGTTAGAGTAAAGCCAATTACATATATAATTAACATTATTAAGCCCTATTTCTATTCCTTTATATTTCGAATAAGACTCTTAACTTATCATTCCCCATTATTCCATTTGATTAACTTAAGCATACATATTTAATCCTTTCATTTAGATATAGTTATAATCATAATTAATACCAATATTTACATTATACACATAGATTATAAAACTACTTTCTTATGACTTTATGCTCATTTCTTCTTTACTTAGCCATCAAGATGAGAATTTTGGCCAACACTTATAGTCCTTATTAATGTTTATTTTCTT
This sequence comes from Hura crepitans, assembly GCA_948208565.1. Classification (NCBI taxonomy): domain Eukaryota; kingdom Viridiplantae; phylum Streptophyta; class Magnoliopsida; order Malpighiales; family Euphorbiaceae; genus Hura; species Hura crepitans. The sequence goes on along the minus strand of CANXYI011349074.1, from coordinate 1,464 downwards.
ACATTTAATCATATCAAAACATCCATTAATTACTACCATATACTCATCCTAACTTACCACACAACAAATCTCACATCTTAAAACACACAAAGTCACATACATATTTTAATGCATCAATTCACACACATAACCACATGAGTTATTGTATACATTTACAATAGGTGTTAATCACACCTAAAAGCCTCTTTACACCTTCTCTTTGCCCTTGTCTTTTTTTCTCTCTTTTTTATCTACAAACATACTAGAGATGCCTCGATTTTGGGCCTAGGACTTTTCTTATGTATTCGGACTATGACCAGACCTGAAAAGCTCACGGTGCAACCTAAATTGTGAAAAAAATGGGAATCTATGTTGGTAGTAGAGGGCTTAGGGCGATAAGCCTAAGCCTAAAGCCTAATACTGATTCTAATCGGGATGCTTGGGCAAAGCCCCTATAGTATAGACCTATTCACCTTTTTTTGGCTGATGATGATCACTAGGGATAGACCCTGAAGCATTTGCACAAGCCTCTTAGAAAGTAAGTCCACATGAACCTATTTTAAATAGGGTTCATATGGACATGCTCCACTTAGGTCTATACTAGCTGAATCAGCTCTATTAAGCCTAAGGCCCATAGTCTACATGGACTTATTTTAGATAGGGTCCGTATAGACTAACTTAAACTTAATCCATAAATTGGTGAGAAAATAAACCACCTAGGTTCTCACTGACTAAGTCGTACAAGTTCGCACGGACTTACTGATGTAAAAATCTTCTAGAAGCGGGATTTTCATATTTGGACTATGAATCCCATCCTATTAGGATTCTACTTCTTTTAAATGGGAAACCCTTTAAACCTAAGCCTATAAATACCCTTTTTAGGTATGAAGAAAGAGAGGCTAAGAATTAAATTCACAATAGCCAAGAAATCCATCCATGAGTCCAAGAGAGGACTCTAACTAGGATACGATTTACTAGTCTTATTAGCCTCACTAAAAATAATTCCTTCTATACTTCTACACCTTTATGCTATTGCTTAAAGAGTTTATTCACAAAGTAATATCTAAGGCCCCTCACTGTATATATTCTTACTATTTTCATGGGCCTAAGATCTCTAAGAATTAATCATAAGTGAGGTGATTTTATGCAATCCCTACCTTGATCAGAGGAGTAGGTCTTCATTTTAAATTGTTTCATGTTGTAAAACTGATGGTTTCCATGTTATAAACATTCTGTAATTTTAATCCTAAATTGCATGGACCTATATGTAAGCATGATAAAGTTTGCACAGACTAACTTTATTGGTATATGCATAATGTGTAGTCTATATAGACTTATAGTCAATAACAGTGTCTAATTTGTCTTATATATCATGCTTTAATATATCTTGTTTAACTTGTTAATACTATATATGATGTTACCATGTTGTATTATTATCTCAAGCTCTAAAATACATGTTAATGTGTCAATATTATTACATAATTT